>PVKU01006163.1:0-108890 GCA_004027475.1 Anoura caudifer
AAGAGAGGAGAGGGATAGGAATATCCAGGGAAAAGGGGAAGGGATTAGAGCAACAAGTATGAAAGACATATGGACAAAAGCTGGGGGGGGTGGAAATGGAAGGGAGCTGGGGAGGGCTGGGGCGGAGGGACGGGATGGGAGTAGAAAACAGAAGACTGTATAAGAACAACAATTAAAATAAAATTTAATTAAAAAAAAAGAAATCAACAAACAAGTGTTGAAGAGGATGTAGAGAAAAGGGGACTCTTGTGCACTGTTGGTGGGAATGCAGAATGGTGCAGCCACTATAGAAAACAGTATGGAATTTCCTCAGAAAACTAAAAATGGAACTGCCTTTTGGCTCAGCAATTCCACTGCTGGGATTATACCCTAAGAACCCTGAAACACCAGTTTGAAAGAACCTTTGCACCCCAATGTTCATAGCACAATTAAAATAGCCAAGTGCTAGAAGAAACCTAAGTGCCTCTCAGTAAATGAATGGATCAAAAAACTATGGTACATTTACACAATGGAATTCTATACAGCAGAAAGAAAAAAAGGAGCTCCTACCTTTTGCAATAGCATGGATGGATCTGGAGATCATTAACCTAAGTGAAATAAGCCAGGTGATGAAATACAAATATCATATGATCTCACTTATAAGTGGTACTTTATCAACAAAACAAACAAGCAAGCAAATATAACCAGAAACATGGGAATAAAGAGCAAACTGACAGTAACCAGAGGGGTGGTAGGAGGGGATAATGGGGAGAAAACAGAAAATGGTTTTCAGGAGCATGTATAAAGGACATATGAACAAAATCAAAGGGGGGTATGGTCAAGGGGTGGAAGTGGGATGGCAGTGGTGGGGTAAAATGGATATAATTGTACTTGAACAACAATTAAAAATGTGAAAAAAAAAAAATGGGCAAAAGACCTGAACAGACACTTCTCCAAAGAGGATTTACAGAGGGCCCAGAGACATGAAAAAATGTTCAGCATCACTAGCCATCAGAGATGCCAAGTAAAACCACGATGAGATACCACTTCACATCAGTCAGAATTGCCATCATAAATAAATCAACAGAAATCATATGCTGGCAACATTGTGGAAAAAAGGGAATTGCTTTTTGACCCAGCAATACCACCACTGCTGTGATTATACCCTAACAATCCTTAAACACCAATTCAAAAGAATCCGTGCACCCCAACGTTCATAGCAGCACAATTTACAATAGCCAAGAGCTGGAAGCAACCTAGGTGCCCATCAGTAAATGAATGGATCAAAAAATTATGATACATTTACATGATGGGATACGACACAGCAGAAATAAAGAAGGGGCTCCTTATCCTTTGCAACACCATGGATGGAACTGGAGAGCATTATACTAAGTGAAATAAGCCATGTGATGAGGTACAAATACCATATGATCTCACATTTAACTGGAACCTAATCAACAAAACAAAGCAAGCAAGCAAAATATAACCAGAGATACTGAAATAAAGAACAAACTGACTGTAACCAGAGGGGATGGGGAAGTGGGATAGTGGGGGAAAACAGGGGAAATTCCATCAAGGACCATGTATAAAGGACACATGGACAAAGCCAAAGGGGGTAGGTTTGAGAGTGGGCGGTGGGGTGGTGGGGCATGGTGGCGTGAAAAGAGAGAAATGTAATTGAACAAAAATAAAAAAGAAAAAATATACTAATTTTAGATTAATCAGACAATATATTACCTTATAAATAAAGTTGCATTAATTTAAATTTTCCATATACCATCACCTTGAAAAGTTTACATTAGTACTAGAAATAATTTTTATCCAATTGTTTGGCATGTGTCTTAGCAGTTATGACTGAACTATATAATTGAAGGCAAATATTGTACATTAATGACATATTACGATCTATATCATCCTCCTAAATATATCTTCCAGAACTCCAGTAATTACTTAATTATAACATATCCATATTATGATTCAAAGTACTTTATACAAATCAACTGCCATAGTCTTCATAGCTAAAGAGTGTCATGAAGGATGGTGGGGACATATGTCTCTTTGAGGTAGCTTTCTTGGGCTTTTGATATTTACATTGAAATATTACCCCATAGTGTTTCTCATTCATATAAAGCTAATTTTATGCTATTATTAAAGCAGATTGCAAGAGACGCTGACAGTTGGAAAGGCCTAATGACCAGCTGAATGGGAAGATATCATGTTTTCTAAATGCTAACTTTGCCAGGAATTTATCTTATTTTATTTTTTATAAATAATTTTACTTAATTTTTTAAATTTTATTTTAATTGCTGTTCTTGTAGAATTTTCTGTCTTTTATTCCCATTCCAGCCCACCACTCCAGACCTCCCCACCTCCCTCCCATTTCCACCCCTCTTAGTTTTTGTTCATGTGACTTTTATACTAATTCCTATAAAATGATCCCCTTTTCCCCTGAAATTACCTCCCCTGTCCCCTCTGGTTACTGTCAGCCTGTTCTCAATTTCAGTGTCTTTGGTTATATTATGCTTGCTTGTTTGTTCTGTTGATTAGGATCCTGTTAAAGGTGAGATCATATGGTATTTGTCTTTCACTACCTGGCTTATTTGCTTAGCATAATGCTCTCCAGTTCCATCCATGCTCTACAGAATGGTAGGAACTCCTTCTTTCTGCTGTATAGATGTTCATTGTATAAATGTACCATAGTTTCTTGATCCATTCATTTACTGATGAGCACATAGGTTGCTTCCAACACTTGGCTATTGTAAATTGCGCTGCTATGAACATTGGGGTGCATAGGTTCTTCTGGGTTGGTGTTTCAGGGTTCCTAGGATATAATCTAGCAGTGGAATTGCTGGGTCAAAAAGGTAGATCCATTTTTAGTTTTCTTAGAAAATTCCATACTTCTTTCCATAGTGGTTGTACCAGTCTGCAATCCCACCAACAGTGCACTAGGGTCCCTTTTCTCCACAACCTCTCCAACACTTGTTGTTTGTTCCTTTGTTTATGATGTCCATTCTGACTAGTGTGAAGTAGTATCATATTGTGGTTTTAATTTTCATCTCTCTGATAGCAAGTGATATGGAGCATTTTCATGTGTCTCTGGATCCTCTGTATGTCCTCCTTGGAGAAGTGTCTGCTCAAGTCCTTTGCCCATTTTTTAATTGGGTTGCTTGTCTTCTTAGAGTGGAGTCATGTAAGTTCTTTATATATTTTGGAGATTAAACCCTTGTCTGAGGTATCATTGGAAAATATGTTTTCCCATACAGTTGGCTCTCTTTTTATTTTAATACTGTTTTCTTTAGGCGTGCAAAAGCTTTTTATTTTGATGAGATTCCATGTGTTTATTCTTTCCTTTATATCCCTTGCTTTAGGGGACATATCAGTAAAAATGTTGCTATGTGAAATATCTGAGATTTTCCTGCCTATGTTCTCCTCTAGGACTTTAATGGTGTCACGGTTTATATTTAAATCTTTTATCCACCTTGAATTTATTTTTGTGCATGGTGTAAATTGGTGCTCGAGTTTCATTTTTCTTTTTTTTGTACATAGCTGTCCAGTTCTCCCAACACCACTTGTTGAAGAGGCTATTTTTATTCCATTTTATGTTGCTGCACCTTTGTCGAATATTAATTGAACATAGAGACTTGGGTTTATTTCTGGGCTCTCTGTTGCATTCCACTGGTACATGTGCCTGTTTTTATGCCAGTACCAGGCTGTTTTGATTACCGTGGCCTTGTAATACAGTTTGGTATCAGGTATTGTGATCCCTCCTATTTTGCTCCTCTTTCTCAAAATTGCTGCAGCTATTCAAAGTCGTTTATGGTCCCATATAAATTTTTGAAGTGTTTGTTCTATGACTGTGAAATATGCTATTGGTACTTTAATAGGTATTGCCTTGAATCTGTAATTTGCTTTAGACAGTATGGACATTTTGATGATGTTGATTCTTCCAATCAATGAACACGGTATATGTTTCCATTTGTTTGTGTCTTCCTTGATTTCTTTCATCAGTGTTGTGTAGTTTTCTGTATATAGGTGTTTTTTTTTTTCTTACCTTCTTGGTTAGGTTTATTCTTAGGTATCTTATTTTTCATTTGCTATAACGAATGGGATTTTTTTCTTGATTTCTGCTTCTACTGTTTCATTTTTGGTATACAAAAATGCCTTTGATTTCTGGATATTGACTTTGTAGCCTGCTGTTTGGCCAAATTCATTTAGTAGGTCAAGAAACTTTTTGGCAGAGTCTGAAGGATTTTCTATGTACACTATCATGTCATCTGCAAACAATGATAGTTTTGTTTCCTCCTTTCTGATTTGGATGCATTTTATTTCCTTTTCTTGTCTAATTACTGTGGCTAAGACTTTCAATACTATATTGAATAGAAGTGGTGAAAGTGGGCAACCTTGTCTTGTTCCTAATCTTAGTGGAAAAGACTTTAGTTTTTGCCCATTGGGTATGATGTTGGCTGTAGGTGTCTCATATATGGCCTTGATTATGTTGAGGAATGCTCCCTCAGTTCCCACTTTGCTGAGTGTGTTTATCATAAATGGGTGCTATACCTTATCAAATGCTTTTTCCGCATCTATTGATATGATCATGTGATTTTTGTCATTGCTTTTCTTTATGTGATGTATTACATTTACAGATTTGCGAATATTGAACCATCCTGCATTCCCAGGGATAAATCCCAATTGGTCATGGTGTATAACCTTTTTAATGTATTGTTGGATGTGATTTGCCAATATTTTGTTGAGGATTTTAGCATCTATGTTCATCAGTGATATTGGCCTGAAGTTTTCTTTCTTTGTTGTGTCTTTTTCTGGTTTTGGGATTGGGATGATGCTGGCTTCATAAAAAGAGTTTGGGAGTTTTCCATCATTTTGGATTTTTTGGAATAGTCAGTGAAGGATAGGGGATACCTCTTTCTTAAATGCTTTGTGGAATTCTCCTGTGAAACCATCTGATCCAGGGCTTTTGTGCATCAGGAGTTTTTTGATAACTGTTTCAATTTCCTCTGCTGTTATTGCTCTGTTCAGGCTTTCTGCTTCTTCTTCATTGTGTTTTGGAAGACTATATTTTTCTAGAAACTAGTCCATTTCACCTAGGTTTTCAAATTTCTTGGCATGCAGTTCTTCATAGTAATTTCTTACAATCCTTGGTATTTTTGTGGTGTCAGTTGTAATCTTTCCTCTTTCATTTCTGATTGTGTTTATTTGGGTCTTCTCTCTTTTTTTCTTGAAGAGCCTGCTGAAAGGCTTGTCGATTTTTTTTATCTTTTCAAAGAACCAGCTCCTGGATTCATTGATCCTTAGAATTGTGCTTTTAGTCTCTATGTCATTTAATTCTGCTCTGATCTTGGTTATTTCCTTCCCTCTACTTGCTCTGGGCTGTCTTTGTTGTTGTTCTTCAAGTTCTTGTAGGTGTAGGATTAGGTTCTTTGTTTGAAATGTTTCTATCTGTTTTAGGTAGGCCTGAATCACTATGAACTTCCCTGTCAGGACTGCTTTTGCTGTGTCCCATATGTTTTGGGTTGTTGTGAGTTCATTTTCATTTGTTTCCAGAAACTTTTTGATTTCTTCCCTAATTTCATTCTTGACCCATTCATTGTTTAATAGCATGCTATTCCATCTCCATGATTTTGAGTGTTGTGGGTTTTTTCCCTTGGGGTTGTTTTCTAGTTTTAGTCCCTTGTGGTCAGAGGAAAAGCTTGTTATGATTTCAATGTTCTTGAATTTGTTGAAGCCTGTTTTGTGTCCTATCATGTGGTCTGTCCTTGAGAATGTTCCATGCGCATTTGGATAGAAATTATATTTAGTTTCTTTGGGATGAAGGGCTCTATGTATATCAGTTAAGTCCATTTCATCTAGGGTGTTGTTCAATGCCACAATATCTTTGTTGATATTTTGTTTAGAAGATCTGACCATTTTTGACAGTGGGGTGTTAAAATCCCCTACTATAATTGTGCTGCTGTCAATATCTTTCTTGAAGTCCTCTAAGATTTTCTGTGTGTATTTAGCTGCTCTTATGTAAGGTGCATATATATTTACAATGTTTATGTCTTCTTGGTGGATTCTTCCCTTGAGTATTATGAAGTGACATTTTGGTTCTCTCTTTATGGCTCTTCTTTTGATGTCTATTTTGTCTGATATGAGTATTGCTACCCTGGCTTTTTTTTTTTTTTTTTCTGTCCATTTGCCTGGAAAATTTGTTTTCAGCCCTTCACTTTGAGTCTGTATAGAACTTTTGTCCTGAGGTGGGTTTGTTGTAGGCAGCATATGTGCGGGTCATGCTTTCTTATCCATTCAGCTATTCTATGTGTTTTGATTGGAGTATTTAATCCATTTACCTTTATGGTTATTATTGGTAGATACTGATTCATTGACATTTTTGTACCTATGTTTCTCTCTCTCTCTCTCTCTCTCTCTCTGTCTCTGTCTCTCTCTCTCTTCCTCCCTTTCCTTAAAGCAGTCCTTTTAGCATCTCTTTGCAGAACTGTTTTGGTCCATGTTTCATAAGTGTTTTAGCTTCTACTTTTCCCACACTATTCTTGCCCTCCCCCTGTCTATTTTCTACCCACCTTCAATGCTATTTATTCTCTGCACCTTTTCTCTCTCTCTACTCCTCCCACTCCCCTGTTGCAAACCCTCCATGTGATCTCCATTTCTGCGTTCCTGCTCCTGGTCTGGATGTTTGCTTAGTTTGCTTTTATTTTAGGTGCAGTTGTTAATATCTGTGAGTTTGCTATCTTTTTACTGTCCTATTTTTTGTCTTCTTTTTCTTAGATAAGTCCCTTTAGCATTTCATATAATAAGGGCTTGGTGATGATGAACTCCTTTAACTTGACCTTATCTGAGAAGCACTTTATCTTCTCTTCCATTCTAAATGACACCTTTGCTGGGTAGAGCAATCTTGGATGTAGGTCCTTGACTTTCATGACTTGGAATACTTCTTTCCAGCCCCTTCTTGCCTGCAAGGTCTCTTTTGAGAAATCCACTGACAGTCTGATGGGAAGTCCTTTGTAGATGACTCTCCCTTTATCCCTTGCTGCTTCTAGAATTCTCTTCTTCATTTTAATCTTGGCTAATGTAATTATGATGTGCCTTGGTGTGTTCCTCCTTGGGTCCATATTCTTTCGGACTCTCTGAGATTTCTGGACTTCCTGAAAGTCTATTCCTTTGCCAGATTGGGGAAGTTCTCCTCTATTACTTGGAGAATAATAATAAAACTTCAAATAAGTTTTCCACTTGTTCCTCTTCCTCTTCCCCTTCTGGTACCCCTATAATTCAGATGTCGGGACATTTAAAGATGTCCTGGAGGTTCCTAAGCCTCTCCTCATTTTTTTTGAATTCTTGTTTCTTCCTTCTTTTCTGTTTGGTTGTTTCTTTCTTCCTTCTGGTCCACTCCATTGATCTGAGTCCCAGTTTTTCTCCCATCACTATTGGTTCCCTGTGCGTTTTTCATTATTTCACTTATTGTAGCCTCCATTTCTTCCTCTAATTTGCGACCAAAATCAACCAGTTCTGTGAGCTTCCTAATCACCAGAGCCTTGAACTGTGCTTCTGATAGGTTGGCTACCAGTGCTATGAGCTCTGCATCTGATAGGTTGACCACCTCCTGGTCACTCAGATGAATTAGCTCCTCGGTCCCCTGTATTCTCCCTTTTGAGCCATCCTTGGTTTTGGGTTTTTTTGTTTGTTTGTTTCTGTCTGGTTGTGGCTGTTACATAGTAAGGGGTGGAGCCTAAGGCTCACTAATGTGGACCCTAAGGCATTCAGCAGGGCGGGGCAGCCCAGTTGCTGAGTTGCGATGCTGGATGGGGGGGTGGGGTCCAAGAGGGAACAATGGCTCTTGCTCCACGCTCTTTCATGGATCCCAGTCCCTTCAGCCTCTTTCTTCAAGCAAATTGGGCCCTTCTGGTGCTGATTTCCATGTGGGTGGGCCTGTGCATGCTCCGGTACCCGGTGGGTCTCCCCAACCAGCGCTCCTGTGAGGCTGGGTCTCCCTCCTAGCACCTCAGCCCCTACAAGTATTTTCAGTGGGTGCTTTTAGGCTTCGCTTCACTTCCCGGCACTGGGGCCCTGCCTTGTGTTGTCCGTCTTGCTGCCCGTTTTCACCTGGTTTATCTGTGCATGGATGTGTGTCCCAGGTCCATGGAACTGTGCACCTCACTTGGCCTCCTCGCATTCAGCAACACCGTTGCCTGTGTGCCTGGAGTGACTGCATGCCTGGGACCACCACCGGCTTATCCTGCCACATTCCACCTCTACCAACCACAGACTCCACCCCTCTTACCAGTTTGGGTGAATCATTGTTGTCAGACTCCCACACAATTCAATTTTCTCTCTGTCCTGGTTGGGTTTTCTTTCTTTCTTTCTTTCTTTCTTTTTTTTTTTTTTTTTGGTTCTATATTTTTGTTGTCCTTAATCTTGGTTGTGAGAGGAGGCACAGTGTGTCCAGCTATGCCTCCATCTTGGCCAGAAGTCCCCTATATATTTTTGTTAATGATACTTTTCCTTTTTGTAAAGATTTTATTTATTTATTTATTTATTTATTTATTTATTTATTTATTTATTTTAGAGAGAGGGGAAAAGGTGGGAGAAAAAGATGGAGAGAAACAGCAATGTGTGGTTGCCTCTCACACACCCACTACTGGGGATCTGACCCTACAACCCAGGCATGTGCCCTAACTGGGAAGTGAACCACAACCCTTTGGTTCTCAGGCATGCACTCAATCCACTGAGCCACACCAGCCAGAGCAAAATACTTATATTTTTCTTTGTTTTATATTCTTATTTTAAAACATGTAATTTTTACCCTGTTATTAAACAAAGTGTGACTAATATTTCATTATTGAAATAACATTTCATGTACTTTTGACAATTCCATTTGATAGGAGTTGAAACTCATTTTTTTCTTTTTGGACAATTGAGGAAAGAGTGCCTGACCCATTATGATTCTCTGATCTATATTATGGAAGGGTGATATACTCAGTCAGTTGATATATAAATAATTATTCCATGCCTACCATGCGCTTAGCAGACTTCCATTCAAGGCATCATAGATGCACTATAAAATATGGTTCTTGTCTGAAGGAGCTTATGATCTGACCTGCAAGAAAAGACCCACACACATCTAGCATTAGGAATTATGCAAGACAATGTATAATTAAGTATTATGGTGTATGATATTTTAGGAGTTCAGAACAAGTCACCCCAAGATGTGCCTCTGTGTTATGCAGATTATTTTGAACTAAAGACATCCGAAACCCTGTAAGCTCAAGAGAAATTTCTGCCTCACCCCATGCCCATTCCTTTAACTACTTAGAAGAATTTGAGTTAAGGATCACCATAATAAAAGATTATTAGAGATAACTTTTTATGACTTACCTATAGGGCAGGGCCTCCTTTTAGTGACTAAACATCTGCTGTTATTATTCTGCAATAATCTTTTGAAGTCTCAAGATACCTTACCTCATCCTTTGCTCAGAATGTCATATATGCCACATTTTAATTTTCTGTACTTGAACCTTTCATGTATATGGGGTTCCCATCATATGCATGTAATAAAATTTATTCATTTTCTCTTGTCAATCTTCCTCATGTAGATTTAATCATTAGGCCAGCCAAAAGAATGTTGAAGATAGAGGAATGTCTCTTCCTCCCCCACAATATATATTGTAAGTGCTTAAACATTAGTGCAGGCTGGAATACCTAGGGAAGATGACATGGATGAACTGGAACTTGATTTACACTATAAAAACTGGGTAAGATTTGCATAGGTGAAGGAAATAGGAAGGGAATTACCAATATGAAAATCATTTTAGTTATAAATGGTCTGTATATTTGTCCAATATGCCTTTTCCTGTTATGTTTTGCTTATGGTGCTCCTACAATGCAGAAATATGAGTGTTTACATATTTAAAGTTTTAAATCTTTGTTTTACAGCTTATTTCACTGTTCTTATGTTTAGAAGACACTTTAATAATTAGTGAGTTAAATATTAACTTAACATGACTTTTTTTAATCCTCACCAGAGAATATGTTTTTATTGATGTTAAAGAGAGAGGAAGGAAGAGAGACAGGGAAATATGGATGCGAGGAAGTAACATCCATTGATTGTCTCCCATACACACCTAGACCTGGGATTGGGCACAATATCTAAGTATGTGCCCTGACTATGGATCGAACCTTCAACCCTAGTGGGTATTTTCTGTCACAGGAACTATTTCCAAATTACAAAAGGTAATGTACATTTTAGTTGGATCTCTGTTATCTATCTAAAAACTGCATGTGAAATAATTATTTAACATTCTGCCTTCAAGATTTTGTCAATTTTATTGACTAAATTCTACTTTCATGTAAAAATATTCAGCACTTATCAGCAATTACAAATATAAAAATAAAGTCTAATGAAGTAATAAAATACAGTTCATGCAAATAGTACAGAAAATGTAGTTGATGGTTAATTAAGAGATAATGCCCAAATACTGAAGAATGTCATCCTTTGGCACAAATATTAAGGTGAAGGAATGTCACTATTTAAACAGCAGGAAAGTAATTTATAAATATCATACTTATACTATGGCCTAATTTACAGAAATACCACTAGATAACAAAGAGTGGTATAAAATAATGGTGTTGCCCTGGCTGGGTAGCTCAGTTTATTGGAGCATCATTCTGTACAACAAAAGGTTGCAGGTTCTATTCCCAGTCAGGGCATGCACCGAGGTTGTGGGTTTGATGCCCAGTCAAGGCAGGGCTCATAAGGGAGGCAACCCATAGATGTCTGTCTGTCTGTCTGTCTGTCTGTCTGTCTCTCTCTCTTTCTCTCTCTCTTAATTTCTCTCTCTCTCCCTCTCTCCCTCCCTCTCTCCTCTCTCTCTCCCCACTTCCTCTCTTCCTAAAATTACAAAAAAAGAATGATTCTCAGGTAGGATTTTTGAAAAAAGAAAAAAAGAATAATGATGGTCTCATGCCCTGAACTCTATGCAATACATGCCCTTCTGTCCTAAGGCAAAATACCCTAACTTTACTTTAGCTTTTTCATTTATAAAATGAAGAACACATCTCTGCTTTAATTACTTCATGTGATTTTAATAATTGAAAAATGAAACAAAAAATAAGAATACTGACAAGCAGTGTTATATAAATGTGGGAGAAGATTTAAAAAGTACACACACAAAACACACACAGAACAGTCCTAAGTTGCACTTTATTGGTTTGAATGACTGTTTTAGTCACTTAGAAGACATGCTTCACAATAATTTTCTCAACTACTCTTCAGTATGTGTTCACAGATACATATATGACTAGGAAATATGGTAAAACTGAGAGCCCTTAAAGTTATCCATTGCTGAAAAAGATGTAAACTCAGTAGGGACTTGTAAAATACATTTCCTAGGTCACTTGTAAGATGGATGCCCCAGGTCATTTCTAAGGTTTAAAATCTCCCATTTTAGCCCTGACTCCGTATCTCAGTTGGTTGGAGTGCCATCCCAATATGCCAAAGTTGTGGATTTGACCTCTGGTCAGGGCACATACAAGAAGCAACCGATGAACGCACAAGTGGAACCATAATGTTATGTTTCTCTCTCTCTCTCTCTCTCTCTCTCTCTCTCTCATCAATAAAATATTTAAAATCTCTCATTTTAGTAAAGAAAGAATATTTGAAATAATTTTAACAAACATAGATTTATGTTACCAAGCAAGGGCCTGCTGCCCTATGCACATAGGAACCAAAACTATGACACTGCCTTTTGTGAAAAGAAAGAGTTATTTATTTAATTCTGAGTCTGCATAAGTTTTAAGCATTAGGGAGAACAGGGTGACATGAGGTAATGCTAACAGTGCAAGTTCTGATAGGAGCATTTGGTAACTTGACCAATTATGGTATAGGGTTGAGGGGCAAGAGAAAGCACAAAGGAATTCCAATCTGGCAGGGTTTGATCCATCAGTTCCAAGTTTGTCCATATTTGGTCTAGGTACTGGATTTTCCTTTGTGAAGGATTTCTCACTCCTTAAAGGGCTCTTGTGGCCACAGTTTCCCCACGTAAATTTTGTAGACTGAAGTTTATTGGTTCTGGGGTCATTTTGGGGACATAGGTGGCACATGTGCAATACTGTCTCTAAAATAACACAAAGCTTGCATTAATCACCAATCTGTGATCTGTGGGCTAATATTTTGTTTGCACATCCATTATAAGTTGCAATATTGTGATTTTTAAGAAACTAAAGTATACCTTTCACATATATTTAGTCTTTATCCACAGTGCCTGGCTGACAGCTCACCTAACTTTTATAATTTCCCTCGTGATAAGAGTAATAGGAGCATCTTTTGTTATAATATTTGGTCTCCTGTTCTGAGTTTCTGAAATCGTTTCACAGCCATAAAAGGAAAATGAGTGCCTCATTTTTCATAGCAAGTCCCTTTCCACCACCACTGGGTTTATGTTATTGAAGGCAATCTTTGAAAAGCACTTAAGGATGGGCCTTGTTGCCAGGGGAAGCAACCTAGAATAGTGACTTGGAACTTTCAGTCCCAGCCTCTCATTTTCCATTAAGGAAGAGGGGCTAGAAGTTGAATCAAATGCCAATGACCAATGAGTTAATCAATCATGCCTAATGAAGATTCTATTTAAAACTAAAAAAGGAGAGGTTCAAAGAGCTTCCAGGTTGAGGAATTTGAATATGTTTTCATACCAGCAAGCTGGGGCCCCAAGCTCTCAAGAAAACAGAAATTCTTTGTTTAAAACCTTGCCCTATGAATCTCTTCCTCTGGCTGTTGGTTTGTATCATTTAATATTTTTTGGAATAAATTCCTGGACACTCTAGCTGTGTCCACTTACACAACTAGGGTGTCAGAGAATTGCTTGCTAGTGTAGGGAAGCTTCCACACACATGCACATTGGAATTGGGTCCAGGTACATAATAAAGAATAGTCATTTAAAACAACGAAATATCTGGTATTTACAATAAGCCTAGTTTTGATAGATTGGTTAGTGACTATATTTTTTGGCAATCAATTCTAATAACAACAACACAAATAGTTAAGAATGATAATGATTGGTGAACTAGTATAAATTTGACATTTGGAAACCTGTAATATATTATAAGGCAGATATTACATAATAAGGTTTAATAAAAGTTTTTTGAATTAATGAGTGAATAAATAAATGCTAGAGATTCTCTTCATTTCTCTCTATTTTTAAATTATAAGTACCAACAGAACTTTATTTTTTTCTTTTCAACATCCTGTTTTACAGCTTCCTTGGCTCTTTTTGCCTAGACACCAAAGAGCCAGGCATTGGCACAGGTCATGCAAAGACCAGCAAAGGCCTTGAAGTTTTTCTTCTCCTCTGTGATGACCCTGGCTTTCTCCTTCTTGTAGACATTCTTTATGGGCCTGACTGGTCCTATCAGCTGGGTGACAAACTAGAGCTCTTCAGTAGAACTGTCTCTCCTGTTGGGTGCTAAGGGCAGCCAGAGAAGAGTGTGAGTTTGGAGCAGTATACCTATAGCTGCGGCAAGTGGGCCTGCAGAAAGTCGGTGGTCTCATTCCACCTCCTTGGATCCACCAAGATCCTAATGATCTAGACAGAGATTTTTTTGTAGATGCTGGCCACCCTTAACTCCTCCAAGCTGAAACCTCTAATGGGGAGCATTTTGTGTATCACTTCACTAAAGGGTATCTCCCTATGGGTCGCATGGGTTTGGAGTCAGGGAAGAGGGTAATGTAGTGCATTTTGGCTTTTCAGGCTGTTCATCTGTGGTCTTCCCAGTTAAACCACTTGGCAGCATGCTGCTGCCAGTCCCTGTGGAAGTGGGGCTTTTGGATCATGCCATTTCAGCTGAGTGCCATGGCTGCTACCTACAGACCCAACTTCTCTGAAAGAGAATGACTACCCAGAAGCTCTCTTCATTCCATTCAGCAATTTTGTTTCTGTTTTCACATGTTATATTTGTCAATGTAAGAAACATTCAAACCTGTAGAGAATTTTTGGTGAGTTTATTAGAGCCAAACTGATGACAATTGCCGGGAAGCAATTATCTCAATGGATTGAGAAATGCTCTGGAGAATGGCAGTTTAGCACCTTATTTTATGTTATAATCAAAAGAGGAGACATAGGGGGTTACATGAAATCCATTGGTGATAGATTGGGGAGGTGAAAGAAAGCAAAGCTGGGGAATCACTGGGATAAGATAAAAGGTAAAATGATAGACACATACCTTTTTTTTTTTTTACATAGGTGTGTAAGGGATAGTCAACAGTCAACAATTATCATGATAACAGAAACAATGAGGAGATTTGTGGTCTCAGCTTGTGCCCAATGGGTTTGGAAAAAAGAGAAGTTACCTTGACATTCCAAAGTTATGTTATCATAGATGCAAAAAGGCAATAGGCAGGCTCAGTTAAAGTAAAGATTGACCTTTGTTAGGGAGAAATACTGGCCTAGGACATGACTACCCACTATGAACTGCTTTTAGTTAATAATTTTTAATTTTAGGCCATCATTTTTGGTTACTTTAGGATTCTGAGCATGTAAGACTGCCTCACAGGCCTCCCCCGAGCTTGTCAGGTTAATATGTAGCCCCTTTTCCTCCACATATTTGTGCTTTCTTTCAATAAATAGTATCTATATAATCTCAAAAATACAAGCACATGCAGGTACATGACCTCATGGGACCAGATGTATTTTGGAATTCAGAAATGTTAGATTTTAGAAAAGTGACCTGGAGTATATGAGGTCTGTCCAGAACAAGTCCAGCCACTATTAATAAGATGACAACAGTGTGTGTGACATTGAAGTAACCTGGCAGCCACGTAGAGTGAACTATACAGTGCATGTCAGCTTCAATGTACTAGTAAGTGGGGCAGTAGATGCCTTTGAGTGATCATGTGTATCATGTGGCTGTCTCATTCAAAATGAGCAAGTAGAACAACAAATGTGCATCAAATTTTGCATTATGCTTGAACATTCTTCTGTGGAAACTATTTAGATGATTCAGAAGGCCACAGCTATGGGCAACTGGTGATTAGCAGCTTGGGCTCGCTCACGCACCACATTTTGTGCAGTTTTTTGGCAAAACATCAAATCACCCAGGTGACTCAGCCCCTCTACAGCCCAGATTTGGTTCCCTGTGACTTCTGGCTTTTCCCAAAACTAAAATCTCCTTTGAAAGGGAAGAGATTTCAGACCAACCATGACATCAGGAAAATAAGATGAGGTAGCTGATGGCAATTGGAGAACTGTGTGGGGGCCCAAGATGCCTATTTTGAAGGGGACTGAGGCATCATTGTCCTATGTACATTGTTTCTTGTATCTTGTATCTTCTTCAATAAATGTCCCTGTTTTTCATATTACATGGCTGGATACCCTCTGAAAAGGCCTTCATACACTGCTACTGGACAACAGTCCAAATGGGTCTGAAGCATCACTCATCTAAATATTTACAGTAAATAGAATACAAAGCTTATGAAGCATAAAGCCCAGTCAGTTAAATTTAAGTTTTACTGAACTGAATAAGTTGGGTACTAAATTTGGAAAAACTCAGTTTTCAGAGTATTTTGGATTTTGGAATTATAGATGAGGGATAGCATACCTATGCTAGCTCTTATCAAGGTTAATTTAAATGAAAATTATGACAAATATGACCATGTAGGCCTCCTTCTAGACTGAAGTTGTTGTTTTTTGTTTGTTTTAGTTTTTAACTTTTTTTTTTTTTTTTTTTTTTTTTTTTTTTTTTTTTTTTTTTTTTTTTTTTTTAGCTAGAGGAGAAAGGCTTTGCGTTAACATAAGGGTCATTTGAAATATGGAAGGAATGGTCTGGAGTTGTATTGATGGAACAAAGATGGGCAGAATTAGAAGCAACCTTTCAATGAGAGGATGTCAGAAAACTATGTGAATGCCTCCTCATGAATTCCAGAGACTTGGTGAAAGGCATTTTCTCCAGAACACACCAAGGTTCAATCTAGCACCCCTGTTGTGAGACCAAAATACGGGACTTTGCATCTCCACATTTTGCAGCTTTAAGGAGCATAAGGAGTTTGCACTACCAAGTGAGATTCCCTGCTCAAGAGGTTTGATTAGTAGAGCACAGAAACAAAAGGACTTAAATTAACATGAGGAGAAGACTTGTCCTGTGGGTAGGTCGGGCGGGGGGGGGGGGGGATCCCAGGAATTCCCTGATGTAAATGTGGCAGAAGTTGGTAGGAGCTGAAGATCTAACAGTAGATGGGTGAATGCAACAAGCTTGTGAGATTTGAGTATTAATGTTATTATGACCAAATGCACATTGAAAAGTCCTGGGGGAGTTCTACTTACACTTTTATTTCAGAGGGTTACTTATATTTCAGAGTTAAAAATGCAATTTTTATACCATCATAAGCTAAAATTATTTTAAATTTATTATTTTTAATTGGCATGGAATCATGATGCTACTATTTGTGTAATTAATAATCATTTTAGAAAAAAATTTTAGAAAAAAATTCTAGAGAACCAAAGGTATTTTACACTAGGCTCCTATACACGCACACACACATACATAACTAACCAACCACACAAAAAATGTTGTCACTATGAATTTGACATGGAGGTCAAGAATAAGGGATAGACTTGTGCAGCAACTATCTGATTGTTAGCACTTTAGCATTTGAGGCCCTGGTAGGTGAGCTGAGTTGTTTAGAGGAGCATCCACATGTGCCAAGATTGTAGGTTCTATCCCTGCTCAGGGCACATACAAGAAGCCATATATGAATGCATAAATGTGTAGAACAACAAGTCAATGTCTTTCTCTCTCCATGTCCTTTTCTGTCTAATAAACAAACACATAAAAATCAAACAAATAAATAAAATTATCATTTGATTTTGTTACTCTGTCAATATTCATCCTCTAACAAATATTGATGGCCCATTTTGTTGGTGGTAGTTTTACCTCATAATTAAGTACAGTTAAAAGAAAAGAAACATTTCAAGAGGGAAAGATCAGGGTCATTTCCATGATAATATGAATGAATGATAAAAGACATGGAAATATTTTAATATAAAAGAATAGAATAATTTGAGATTTTAAATGTAATATTTAAGAAATCATTGAAATGAAATAAAGTCACTATGTTCATTTGCACTTATTAATTTAATATGAATTGATAATGCACATTAATTTTATTCCTTGTAAAAGATTTTAGTATTAGCAATTACACTCTTAGAGCTATTTAATGCAATTAAAGAACCAAATGTGCTAATTTTTCCTGTAAGCATCAAATATATCTTGGATGCAAGTTTTTAAATTAAGGGAACAAGTTAAACTAAAAAAGGCATACAAAGACATTTATATTTTAATTTGATAAAAAGTCAATGGAAACAACCTTACAGAGATATATCAATTTGCAACCACAAAAGCCAATTTTAATGTCAGGAAAATAAATTGCCCCAATAAGAATGTATTTAGGAAACAGTGGCTTCACCTTTAAAAGTTTAGTCACACATTCATTGCGTACAATCATTTGTTAAAACTCTACTCTTAATTTGTTTTAGATAAGCCACTAATATTGTTCTTATCATTCTTCTTTAAAGCTTCTTATATTGTTTTTTCTTTCTACATTATTACCATTAATAAGGGATTTCAGTTGAGTAAAGGAAAAAATGGCTAAAAATTTCATTGATTAATTGCTAACCAGAGAGCATTGTGGACTCATTTGAAAGGTATATGTGGTATGGTAACAGATTAGAGTGGGAAAAGAAAGAAAGATAATAAATGTAAATATTAGTGAGCTTATTTCCCCTGCAGAAGTATTGATTTTATTCATCTTACTTGATAGATAGGATGACTAAGCAAAAAAGCCAAAGCCAAAGACATCAATTAAACAGGAAACAGGAAAGTAGTTCTAGAGGAAGGGTGAAATGATGAATGTTACTTTGTTAAAAGAAGAAAAACATGCAATCCTTCTTCATGAGTGATTCGTCATTTTTCTTCTGGTTCTCAAGAATTCCTAATAAGAATTTAATAAATGTCCATTTAGCTCTAAGAGAAAAATCATGTTTAAAATCTAGGTTCATGGGTCATCTTTCAAATATCTCATCTTATAAAAGGAAACTTGACCAGATACCAGATTCCCTATACAATTGTTTAAAGCCTTAGCTTTAACTTTCTTTTTGTTAAAGTATATTTTATTGAATATGCTATTACAGTTGCCCAATTTTTTCTCCACTTTATCCCCTTAATCCCTGCACTCCCCACCCTCCAGGATCCAGCCCCTCTTAGTTCATGTCCATGGGTTGTACATATAAGTTCTTTGCCTTCTCTATTTCCTATATTATTCTTAGCCTACCCCCATCTATTTCATGCCTACGGATTATGATTCTTATTCCCTGTACCTTTCCTGCCCCCATTCTCCCTTCCACCTCCCCTTGATAACCCTCTATGTGATCTCCATTTCTGTGATTCTTCTACTCTTCTAAATGTTTGCTTAGTTTTTGTTTTTTTAGGTTCAGCTGTTGATAGTTATGAGTTTGTTGTCATTTTATTGTGCATAGTTTTTGATTTTCTTCTTTTTCTTAGATAAGTCCCTTTAACATTTCATATACTAAGGGCTTGGTGATGATGAACTCCTTTAACTTGACCTTTATTTGGGAAGCACTTTATTTGCCCTTCTATTCTAAATTATAGCTTTGCTGGATAGAGTAATCTTGGATGTAGGTCCTTGACTTTTATTACTTAGAACACTTGTCTCCAGCCCCTTCTTGTTTGCAAGGTTTCTTTTGAGAAATCAGCTGATAGTTTTATGGGCACTCTTTTGTAGGTAACTGTCTCCTTTTCTCTTGCTGCTTTTAAGATTCTCTCCTTAACTTTAATCTTAGTAATGTAATTATGATGTATCTTGGTGTGTTCCTCCTTGGGTCCAATTTCTTTGTGACTCTCTGGGATTCCTGGACTTCCTGGAAGTCTATTTCATTCTCCAGATTGGAGAAGTTTTCCTTCATTATTTGTTAAAATAAATTTCCAATTTCTTGCTCTTTCTCTTCTCCTTTTGCTACTCTCATGATTTGGATGTTGGAGCACTTAAAGTTGTGCCAGAGGTTCTGAAGCCTCTCCTCATAGTTTTGAATTATTATTTTGTCATTCTGTTCTGGTTGTATGTTTATTTCTTCCTTTTATTCCAAATCACTGGTCTGAGCCCTGGTTTCCTTCCCTTCATTGTTGATTCCCTGTATATTTTTGCTTTATTTCACTTTGTGTAGACTTTATCTCTTCCTTCATTTTGCAACTGAACCCAATCAGTTCTGTGAGCATCCTGATTACCAGTGTTTTGAACTCTGCATCAGAAAGGTTGTGTATCTCCTTGTCCATTAGCTGCTTTTCTGGAGTTTTGATCTGTTCTTTTATTTGGGCCATATTTGTTTGTTACGGCACACTGGTCTGGATGAATGTTTCTTTAACTCCTTAGTTGTCAGAGGTCTATGTAGATTGCTATTCTGACAGTTCTGGTTGCTTATTGTTTTTAAATTGGTTGTTGTCCTTTTAGTTGTGTGAGGAAGTGTAGCATTTTTACCTATGCCTCCATCTTGGCCAGAATTCCTCCTAGCTTTAACCTTCTAATAGCTGTAGAGAAGCACTAAGAAATTTCATTATGAGCAATAGCAAATTTATGACAAAATATTGCATCATATATATTTCTCCAATACTGTTGAGAACAGCTTATATGAAAATTTTACCACAGACATTGGTCTCAGTAGAGAGCACATTATTCAAACTGCATGTAATGCAGACTTAAGCTAAAGACAGTCTCAGAGAGATTCCATGATATTAAAATGTGGAGGTCTGTGAAAATTGTAAAAACTGTAGAACAAAGGTTGAAAATGCAAATATTTACAACTGTTGGTGTGCTTGCCAGCTGTCATATGTATACATATCCAAGTTTCAAAATGAATTGGAAGGGATAAAAAAACAAACACGTTTATTTAATATATAAGGCTAGTCATTCCATTTATCTCCATTGAGTACACTGTCTATTCTAGATAGCTGTGCTAAAAGGCATTTTTTGTAGCAAAATTGTGTTATATTCCAAATGAAAATAAAAGGAAAAATAAAGACTTTTTGAATTTTATTGGCCGTATTTGGGAAGATAGAATTTATTTAAAAGAAATATATAGCCCTAGCTGCTGTGTCTCAGTGGATTGAGTGCTGGCCTGTGAACCAAAGGGTTCCCGGTTTGATTCCTGATCAGGTCACATGCCTGGGTTGTGGACCAGGTCCCCAGTACAAGACATGTGAGAGGCAACCACACATTGATGCTTCTCTCACTCTTTCTCCCTCCCTTCCACACTGTCTAAAAAATAAATAAATAAAATATTTTACAAACATATAGAAATATAATATGTGCACAAATTACCATGCCAATAACATCTTAATATTTGTTGAGCTGATTTAAATAACATACATTTAATATCTTAGCAAATAAACAGTATTTTGTGTGGCTTTATTGATAAAAAACATTGTATTTGATCTGACCACATTTCTGATAGGTAAGAAATATGAGGGAGTGAGAAATGAACAATCTGTTTGCAAAAGCATCTTTATTAGTGGGAAAAAAGGTAATTTGGATGACATTCCAGACTCATTATTAATAACAACAACTCTGTTTTTAGTTCCTATTCTGTGACAGAAAGTTTATAACATTAGCTTAGATAACTATTACAATACACCAGTGAGGTACCCCCATTATTATTGTTGCCTCTAGTTTACAAATTTTGCTATAGAAACTCAGATAGATTATGTGATTTGACCATGGTTACATAGATAGTAAATGGCAGAGTTGGGATTTAGACCCAGATGTTATTCAGTTAACATAGCCTGTAAAACAGTACTTAAGTTCTTCCCTAAAGAACAAAATATTAATCTTAGGGAGTGGATATAATCCAGGACTATTTCAGTTATAGACAGGGAGAGAGCATAAGGGCTGCACTCTTCCGAATTTTCCCACTGTTTAAGGAAAATTGAGCAAAAATGTCATAACCTTCTTATTTGGAAATGATTACCTAAAATGAAGCAAAACCAGCAAAATTCCTGAACTGTTCTTTGCTAAATGAGCAAACACAAATAATACGAAAAAAAATTCATTTTGAGATTGTTGACGATCATAAAATATTTTGTAAAGAGTTGAATATAGTAAAAAATATGCCTTTTTCAAGAAACATTGAAATGCTCAGAGATAATTTGCTCTTTAAGTTACAGAGGTACCAATTGCCTCCAGTGGTTTTTGGCAGCTGGAGATATTTTGTGTCATTTAGACATGGCTATTTGTCAATATACTCAGAAAAATAAACCTAGGCTTTATTGCTATAGATGATTACTAATTACAAAAGGCAGTAATTACAAAACGCAGTTAGTGTCCAAAGATTGTTATATGTACCCCATCTCTTTTAATGAAAACATAGTATCATTTTCTTTGTATTTCTTATTTAAAATTGCAACTCCAGCTCTAGATATGCCTCTGCAGTGATGCACATAGAATAACTTGCACCAGATAATATGGATGTTTGACTCTTTAGTCAAATTAGTTCTAGTGTAATTAGTGCTGTTGTACGACATTATTTCATATGGAAAAACAATCCATTGAGGAAAAAAAGTTAAGAACATGAGACTTTTGCTCACCCTTGGATCTCTTGCTAATGTTTTAGGTTGATGAGAGATTTTACTAATTTGGGAAGTTTCTTATACATTTACTCTAACTTAAAATCAGACTGAGAAAATCTTACACAAAGAAAATTTACCATCAATGGCTACTATCAGGTGAAGAAAAATTTCTGCTATCTCCTTCTATGTTCCTCTGCTGCATTAAGAATTAAATGAACATGAGACAGATTAACAGGATAAAAATTTAATTTGCTATATACAGGGGCTTCATAAGAATGTGAGAAACCCTAGCTGGGTAGCCCAATTGGTTAGCATATCCTTCTGGTAGCAAGGTTTGGGGGTTGATCTCAGGTCATGGCACATATAAGAATCAACCAATGCATGCATATAAATAACTAGAACAACAAATTGATCTCTCTCCTCCCTTCTTCTTCTCCCCCTCTAATATCAATAAATAATAATTGAAAATGAGCTTTAAAGAATATGAGATCCACAGACGATCAAGCAATTGGGTTTATTTGCTATTCTGAAATAAGGAAAGGGATAATGATACCAATGGCTTGCCTAGTAGGAATAGAGAGGTGGGGCTGAGGAAGGGAACTGCCCTGAAGGAGGGGTAATATCACTTGCTCTGGTAATCAAGCTGGTTCACCACTGGAGAAAGTCATCATGCTGAGCATGTGTGAAGCTAGCAAGAGTGATTGTCAAAGGGAAAAGCCTTCCTACCTCCTTCCAGTCCCTGATTGACGGTGAGGTCAGAGAATGTAACCACACATGTACTGTAAAGGTCAATGTGGCTGCTGGGGGAGGTGCTGTCCTGTCAGTCTAATCTTGGGAAAGGACAGGATTTGCTGGGGGATCTGGACCCTCTTAGAGCTCTGGGAAATTTAAACAGAGGGAAGAGAGAAATTAGTTCTTTTCCTCTGGGACCCATCAGCACAGATATGCATGCTGAAGCATTTGAGGGATCGGCTAGGTCTTGGAAGCTGTGTAGCAATGACAGCACCAGCCTCACACATGGGCCCAGAAAGAAGCCTGCATCTGGAGAGCAATCTTCTTAGTAGCCTTGGGCTCCAAAAGCAGGTAAAGATGGAGCAGGATTTCTGGGCATTGTTTTGGGTTTTAGTCTTTTGGGGAACAGATGGGCTTTGTCTGGGTTTTCCAGAAGAGATAAGCCTGGAGCTGGGGAATACCCAATCTTCCCAAATTGTGGAACCTTTTAATAAAGACCTTTCCTTCCCTACCAACCCCTTGTCTTTGGAATTTGCCTGTGGGTGACAGTGAACAGCTAAATACCACTTTTGTTTGGTAACAGTAAGAGTTTGGGACTTCAAAGGGGAGGAAGGCATTTTACATGGAGAGGATAAACAAATGTTTGCTGAGTCATGCAGAGACAATGAGGTACAGAGAGGACTTGGGTCTCCAAGCCCTGCCAAGTACCCCTCAACACAGGTAGACTGTGTTCTTTGTAGTTATCTCGTGATTACTCCTCTTCCAGAAACAGGCCCTCCATTTAAATTTCTTTTCTTTTTTTTTATCCAAACCTAGTTGGATTTTCTTTTTTATTGAAGGATGTGTGATATTACTCCATCTTTCAAATGCATCAAACCACACAGTTTACAAAGCATTTTACATATATTATTTTATTTATTTTTATCAGAGCTTCTTAAGCTGAAGACCATGGATACACCAATCCAAAAGAACCTATGCACTCCAATGTTCATAGCAGCACAATTTACAATACCCAAGTGTTGGAAGCAACCTAGGTGCCCATCGGTAAATGAATGGATCAAGAAACTATGGTGCATTTACACAATGGAATTCCATGCAGCAGAAAGAAAGAAGGATCTCCTACCCTTCACAACAGCATGTATGGAACTGGAGAACATTATGCTGAGCAAAATAAGCCAGGCAGTGAAAGACAAATACCATATGATCTCACCTTTAACAGGAACCTAATCAACAAAACAAAACAAACAAACAAACAAGCATAATATAACCAAAGACACTGAAATTGAGAACAGGCTGACAGTCACCAGAGAGGAGAGGGGAGGGAATTTCAGGGGGAAAGGGGAAGGGTTTAGAACAACAAGTATAAAAGACACATGGGCAAAAACTAGGGGTGGTGGAAATGGGAGGCAGGTGGGGAGGGCTGGGGTGGTGGCCTGGGATGGGAGTAAAAGACAGAAAACTGTACAAGAACAACAATTAAAATTTAAAAAAAGAGTATGGTGACTTCAAACTAGTGATGAGCCTAAATGATATGGTCAGACATTGATAATAGTAGTGATGTGATAAGGAAATACCTGTGATTTTGTTAGGTGATTAAGTCACAGGTACCTTTATTTAAATTTCTTTAGGCAGTTAAGGGGGAGGTAAAATGCTCTTCCTCAGTTTTTTGTTTCTTAAAAATAATCAGCCATGCTGATTATTGGCAAAAATGTTCTCATGCTATGGAGACATATTTCAGGGTGGCAAAATGTTGCTCCCCTATACTTTCTCCTTACCACAAATTCTTAAATGAATTATGATTTACTTACTGATAAATTAGGATGACCCAGAATTCCTAGTTCTCACCCAAATAAATCAATCCATGATGTAAATATGACCAAATGTCATGATCGAGCTTTAATCATATACTTATGCCCAAATCTATTTTTAAAGTTTGTAAGGTATTCAGTACAAACATGATGGAGCTGGTGATGCAGGGTGCAGCCAGGAGGGGGGCCCCAAAAGTAGGGATTTGGAATGGGGCCCAGAACTCAGGGTGTCCAGGAAATATTAGAGGGACATATAAGATGTCCTCACCCCTTCCCCCACATGTATGAGTTGGGGGAAGGGGCACATGGAGCAGGGACATGCAGAGCTGCTAATCCATGGCATGGTCATTTAACATATCTATAGCCTTTGGCTGGTGGCTTAGATATGTTAAATAGCTGTGACCATGCTCTGAGCCAGGGGGATGGAAAGGACTCCCCCCAAGACGTGACTGGGGGAGGAACCCCAAGTTACAGCACCTGAGTGGGAGCTTGGAGAAGATTGGCTCCAGAAAATGGGGACACACCTGCCCAGACTCATGATGGCATCCCAAAAAAACTTGGAATATACGGGAATGCTGGCAGGTGTAACTGATTGTAGGAGGAGTCAGAAATGGGGGTACAGAAGAGATCTGGTGTGGGGATTTAAACGGAGACGTGGCAGCCATTGAGAGAGAATCCACGTGCTTTCACGAGAGTTAGGACCCTCACAGCCCTGTGAGGGAAAATCGCCATGTGGCTTTAGCAGAGAACTGCCACTTGGTTTTGCCCAAGTGGAGACCCTCTTGCAGCTTTGCCAGAGGGAGGAGATTCCATGCAGTTTCACCAGAGTACAGACCCCTGCAGCTTTGGTGGAGAGGAAGAGCCACGTGGCTTTGCCAGTGTGGGGACCCCTTCCCCACAGCTTTGGTAGAAGAAGGACCACGCAGCTTTGGGGTGCTCCCTTTGGCTGTGTGGCCTGGGAACAAGAGAGACTTTGCCTGGAAGAAGGGTGGAAAGGACTCTTGCCAGTAGGCCATGAGAAGGTACCACATGGCTTTGGATTAATTAGAGATCCTGCCTGGACGACGACACAGCTGAACGGTGTCAAGAACCTGGATCCCGGACGTGTGCTTCTCTTCCTTGCAATTACAGTACCCTGAATTAGGGCAGAGGGAGATAGGAAGCACTGTGGGCATCTGTGGGTATCCTAAAGGACTTTGATATTTTAATGAAGATATTAAGTTGCTACTTTAACTCTGTGTAGCATTAAATAAACATTTCCTTTCCTTTTCACAAATCTCTGGCTTTGAGAGGCATCTTTCCATAAGGTGGCGGACAATAATGGACCTTCTGTTGCTCTGTAACACTGGGATGAAACATTATAGTGACCTAGTGATAGAGGAGGAAAATTAGGTCCAGAGAAGAAATGATTTACTCATGATGACAGCTAGTTTGTGACGGAACTAGAATTAAAGCAAAAATTTTCCTAATTAAAAATGTAGTCTATGTTGCACCTCTTCAATTTTATCTGCAGATAAGGCAAACAGATAATTATTTCTTTCTTAAGTACTGCTGTAAGTAATGCACTTGTGAAAAACATTTCCTGAGCATTTTCAAGAATGTTATCTTGAAAGAGAAAGATATTGAGACTGTTTGGACAGAATATGGAATTGAACCCAGGTGGCTTGGGATGTCATCATTGAAGATGATCACCACTCTGTGAGAGTCTTTCATCAGGACTGACCAACAAGACTGGAACCTTTGATCACCATACAATCATATATCTCAAATTCACCCCCTGTGTCTTTGTTGTAGCTGGTAACTTGTGTGTTCTAAAATTCCAGAATCATCATCCTTAGGTTGGGTTGTATACAGTGATGTAAGAAGATTCCATCAGACAGTTGGTCAAAACACTTTGTCCATACTTGCAAAGGCCTCACAAAAAGGATCTTGGCTTTCAGAATCTCCTTTTGCCAATGACAGGCCCACCAAAGCCCACTCCAGCCTTGGATATATATATTTGTACATCTAGTGTCTTCTTCCTTGCAGTCCATTGCATAAAGAATTGAAATAAATCTTGGAGCTTTTAAGATGGTGGTGAGATAGGTAGGAACTAAATTCACTTGCTTGTGCACCCAACTGGGGCACATAGCTAATCTTCCGAAGAACAGAGTGAACAGCCAATGCAATCTCAGTTTATATAAATTTTGCAAGCCAAAGGTTGCAGAGGAATTTAAAAATAGATGGTAAGGAGATTTTGTAGGCCGATGGGAAGGTGCCAGGGCCCAGTGTGGCTACCACAGGAGCTTTGGAGAAGAGCCAGGTCAGCAATTATAATTTCACAACTCCCTCCCCTCCCAGAGCAGGAAAATCAGCCACACTCAGGAGAGACCTGGGTGCTTGAAGTCACTGGGGGACTAGAGATGCAGAGTGAGACCCACAACAGGAGGTATTCCCCAGCTCATACTGTGGTTGCCAGCTGGGAGAGTACCAGAGAAATTAGAGAGCTGGGTAACATCTGGAGATGGGAAAAGAGTTGGGCTGTGATTAACCATGACTGGGATAATTTTGGGAGTGGTCAGAGAGTTGGGCTGTGTGAAAAGGCAGGCGCTTGTTAGGTACAGCCACCTGCTAGGTACAGCCACCTGCAAACAAGGGAAATTGTCTGGAAAAAAAAAAAAAAGCTCTCAGCCACTGTGCAAGTACCTCTCATATGCAGCGGCTGGGCAAGTGAAGAGGAGGAAGAGGGGCACAAACTGCTCCAAATCAGGGCACTTCATGGACTGATGAAAGGGGAGCACCAGGGACTCAGGGGTAGCAGTCTGCAGAAAGACTTAATTTAAGAGGAGAACTAAACTGCTCTGGAGGGACATGGCATGAATGCAGCACCCAGGCCAGCAAAGAGAGGAGGGGTATGAGTTGCTTCCACTGGGTGTACCTCAAGGACTAATCATATGGTGGCATAACGAGATGGATTAAAGGTGCCAGCCTCATGGATATGGAGAGTATGGACCATGCAGCACTCTGAAGGCTTGTACCAGAGGCTGGGCACTTGTGAATATTGTAATCCAGACTGAGCCACCATCTTCGCAGAACCACAGGGAAGTAAAAAAAAATAAAGTACAACACCCTTCTGCCTGGAACATCCAGGAAGACCAGCAGAACCCACTTGGCAAGTTTAAAGACAGCAGGATGCTTTTTTTCCCCTAAGTGTGAGACAATAAGACCTGGAGCTCTGAAAGGACCAAAGACAGATTCAGAGAGAGAGAGATCAGAAGGCTAATGCCAACAACTGACAGAAATTTCACTTCGCTATCTTACAGAATTTGCATCTTAATTTTTTACTTTTATTTTTATTTTTGCTTTGTTTTGTTATTTTTATTTTATTTACTTTTTATTTCTCTTCTTTCCATTTAGTTTTCTTTGTTTGATTTCATTGTTTGACTGGTTTTCTTTGTTCTCCCTTTCATATTGCATTTCAAATTCTCTTATTTTACTTCATGCATATTCCAATAACATACTACTCTTGGTCTTTTACTTTTTATTCAGATCATATATTTCCTGTCATATTATTATTCTTCATCCCACACAGCACCATTCCCTAGCCTTGATCCATTTCATTACTTCCTGAGCTTTATTACTGTTGTGGTTAACTTGATTCTACACTCACTATGCCAAGTTTCTATCCCTTAATTTCACTATATTTCACCATCTAAACTTGCATAAGCACTCTGCTTTATGGAGTAAGCTCACATTCTTTTTCCCCTCTAATAAGAGTCTTATTTCTTTTTCACCTTTTATAAAAAGTGGCTATTTGGGTGAAATATCACAGTTACAGCTGCACTTCTCCAAAGGATTTTCTGTTTTTTACTTGTTCTTACTTTAAATCCCATAAAAAAACTCTCCCACTATCTTAATCTATTTACACTTGCTCAGAAGTTTATCACATACAAGATAAGATGGGAATTTTGAGTTCCAGTAAACCAATTGGAAGAGAGAACTCACCAAAAAGGGAGCCACCAAGATGTAAAATCCAAGCACAACAAGAGAGCCCACAAAAAAAGGGCAACCCTAGAACATCCAGACAAAGAGATCAAAGGGACTATATCACTGTGTCCCACAGAAATCCTGCCATAGAATTTCATCCTACAAAAACAGCTGGCAAATCACAGCATCAAGAATCACAGAAACAAACAAAACAACTCATGCAAAATGGAGAGACAAAGAAAGAACCTGCAATCAAAAGGAATGGAAGTCTCCCCAGGAAAATAGCTAAATGAAATGGAGGTAAGCAAAATATTAGATACAGAATTCAAAAGAATGGTTATAAGGATGCTCAAGGAACTCACAGACAACTACAAGGAACTGAGCGAGAACTACAACAGCATGAAAAAGGAAATATAAACTATGAAACAAGAACCAGGAAGAAATGAAGAATATAATTTCTGAAACAAATATACATTAGAAGGAATTACAAACAGGCTGACTGAAGCCAAGGACCAAATCAGTTAGGTGGAAGACAAGGTAGAAAGAAAAAGCCAGGTAGAGCAGCTGCACAAAAAATACTGAAAAAATATGAAGGCAGCTTAAGGGAACTACAAGACAACATGAAATGCCACAACATTCAAATCACAGGAACAACAGAAGGAGAAGAAAAGAAGCAAGGGAGAGAAACCCTGTTTAAAAAAATTAAGACAGAACATTTCTGGGAAAAAGCTATGCAAGTTCAGGAAGCACAGAGGGTCCCAATCAAGATGAACCTAAGGAAACCTACTATAAGACACATCAACATTAAAATGCCAAGTTTTAAAGACAAAGAAAGAACCTTAAAAGCAGCAAGGGCTAAAACAGAAGTAAGATACAAGGGAGCCTTGATAAGGCTAGCAGCTGACATCTCAACAAAAATACTGTAGGTCAGAAGAGAATGGGAAGAGATATTCCAGGTAATGAAAATCAAACACCTGCAACCAAGACCACTGCACCCAGCAAGGCTCTCGATTAAAACAGAAAGCCAAATAGAGTTTCCTAGACAAAAGAAGAATGAAAGAATACACCTCCACCAAAACAGCAATGCAAAATATGCTAATGGGAATGCAGTAAGAAGAGAAAGAAAAAGAGACAGAGAAAGAGGAACACAGGTATGAAGTGGGAGTAAGTGAATAAGCACCTCTCAATAGTAGCTTTAAATATTAATGGATTAAATGCTAAAATCAAAGGACATAGGGTAGCTGAATGGATAAGAAAACATGACCCACACATATGCTGCCTACAAGAGACCAAGCTCAGAACAAAAGACCTACATAGCCTGAAAGTGAAGGCTTGGAAAAAGATATTCCAAGCAAATGGACAGGAAAAAAAGCTGTAGTAGAAACATTTATATCGGACAAAATAGACTTCAAAACGAAAGCCACAAGAAGAGACACTGAAGGACACTTCATAATAATCAGTGGAAGAATCCATCAAGAAGACATTAATATTGTAAACATATAAGCACCCAACATAGGAGCACCCAAATATATAAAGAAAATCATGGAGGACTTCTGGGAAGATATAGACAGAAGTACAATTATACTAGAAGATTTTTAATAACCCACACTCAAAAATGGATAGATCTCCCAAACAAAACATCAAAAAGGATATTGTGAAATTAAACAATGCCTGAGAATAAATGGACTTTACACATACACACACAAACACACACGTGTGTGTGTGTGTTAAAGAAGCAAAAGCAAAATACACATTCTCTCAAATGCACATGGAACATTTGAAAGAGAGACCACATGATAGGATACAAAACAAGCCTCAACCAATTTAAGAAACTCAAACCATATCAAGCATTTTCTCAGACCACAAGGGACTGAAACTAGAAATCAATTTCAAGGAAATAACTCAAAAGCACTCAAAATAATTAGATTGAATAGCATGCTATTAAACAATGGGTGGGTTGATAATGAGTTCAAGGAAGAAATCAAAAAGTTTCTGGAAACAAATGAAAATGAATTCACAACAGTACAGAACTTATGGGACACAGCAAAGGCAATCCTGAGAGGGAAGTTCATAGCAATACAGGCCTACCTAAAAAAGATAGAAACATTTCAAATAAACAACCTAACCCTATATCTACAAGAACTCAAGGAACAGCAACAAACAAAGCCCATAGAGAGTACAAGAAAGGAAATAACCAAGATCGAAGAAGAATTAAATGGCATAGAGACTAAAAGCACAATTCTAAGGATTAATAAATCCAGGAGCTGGTTGTTTGAAAAGATAAAAAAAATCAAAAAGCATCTAAGCAGACACAACAAGAAAAAATGAGAGAGGACCCAAATAAACACAATCAGAAATGAAAGAGTATAGATTAGAACTGATACCACAGAAATACAAAGGATCATAAGAAATTACTATGAAGAACTATTTGCCAGGAAATTTGAAAACCTAGGTGAAATGGACAATTTTCTAGAAAAATGTAATCGTCCAAAACTGAATGAAGAAGAAACAAAAAGCCTGAACAGACCAATAACAGCTGACAAAAATGAAGCACTAATCAAAAAACTCCTGGCACACAAAACCCTGGGACCAGATGGTTTCACAGTAGAATTTTAAAAATATTTAAGGAAGAGCTAACCCCTATACTTCACAGACTATTCCAGAAAATCCAAGAAGTTGGAAGGCTCCCAAACTCTTCTTATGAAGCCAGCATCATCCTAATCCCTAAACCAGATAAAGACAGAGCAAAGAAAGAAAACTACCAGCCAATATCGCTGATGAACATAGATGCTAAAATCCTCAACAAAAATAATGGCAAACCACACCCAGCAATACATTAAAAAGATCATAGACCATGATCAAGTGGGATTCAACCCAGGGATGTAAGGATGGTACAATATTCACAAATCAATAAACATGATATGTCACATAAACAAAAAAAGACAAAACTCACATTATAATTAGATTCAGAAAAAGCATTTGATAAGGTACAGTACCCATTTATGATAAAAAACACTCAGCAAAGTGGGAATAGAGGGAACATTCCTCAACATAATAAAGGCCATGTATGAGAGACCTACAGCCAGCATCATACCCAATCCAAGAATCTGTGGTCAATTAATATTTAAGAAAGGGGGCAAAAACATAAAATGGAGTGAAAATACCCTCTTGAACAAATGGTGTTGGGAGATCTGGACAGCTACATGCAAAATATGAAACTTGATCTCCAACTTACAACACATACAAAAATAAATTCAAGATGGAGAAGAGATTTAAATGTAAGTCATGACACCATAAAAGTCCTAGAGGAGAACACAGGCAGGAAATCTCAGATATTTGATGCAGCAGTATTTTCACAGATATGTCTCATAGAGCTTGGGATGTAAAGGATAGAATAAACAAATGGGATCTCATCAAAATTAAAAGTTTCTGAATGGCTAAAGTAATTATCAGCAAAATGAAAATGAAACTGACCATATGGGATAATATACTTGCAAATGATACCTCAGACACGTCTTTGATCTCCCAAATATATAAAGAACCCACATGACTACACTGCCAGAAGACAAACAACCCAATTATAAACTGAGCAAAGGACTGGAACAGACACTTTTCTAAGGAGGATATACAAAGGGCCCAGAGATATGTGAAAAAATGATCAGCATCTCTAGCCATTGAAGAGATGAAAATTAAAACTGCAATGAGATACCACTTCACACCAGTGAGAATGGCCATCATGAACAAATCAACAAACAACAAGTGTTGGAGAGGTTGTGGAGAAAAGGGGACCCTAGTGCACTGTTGGTGGGATTACAGACTGGTGCAGCTACTGTGGAAAACAGCACAGAATTTCCTCAAAAAACTAAAATGGAACTGCCTTTTGATCCAGTGATCCCACTGCTGGAACTATACCCCAAGAATCCTGAATCACCAATTCAAAAAAACCTATATGCCCCACTGTTCATAGCAGCACAATTTACAATAGCCAAGTACTTGAAACAGCCTAAGTGCCCAGCAGATGAATAGTTCAAGAAACTATGGTACATTTACACAATGTAATACTATGCAGCAGAATGAAAGAAAGAACTCCTACACTTTGCAACAGCATGGATGGAACTGGAGAGCATTATGCTGAGTGAAGTAAGCCTGGCAGTCGAAGACAAATACCATGTGATCTCACCTATAAGTGGAACCTTATCAAGAAACAAACAAATAAGAAAAATAGAACTAGAGACATTGAAGTAAAGAACAAACTGACAGTAACCTGAAGTGGGGGGAGGTGAATAACGTGGGGAAGAAGGGGAAGGTTTGTCAAGGAACATATACTAAGGACCCATGAACAAAGTCAAAGTGAGCAGTACTGAGGGTTGGAAGGTGTGGTGAGTGGGCATGGGAGAGCAGTGGGGGAAAATGGAGACAACTGGACAAGAAAAACAATAAACACATACACACAAAAAGAAAGTCAACAAGGAGACAGTTACCTAAAATTACATACTATATCAAGTGTATTTTATTGATATCTTGAGAGCATTTCACCCCAAAGTGGCAGAATATACATTCTTTTCAAGTGCACATTGAATGTTTTCTAGCATAGATCACTTGCTACGCCACAAAACAAGACTCAATAAATTTAAGAAAATTGAATTCATATCAAGCATCCTCTCTCACCACAATGCAGTAAAACTAGAAATCAATCACAAGAATAACACTGAAAAACACACAAGACATGGAAGCTAAACAACGTGTTATTAAACAATGAATGGGTTAACAACTAGATCAAGGAAGAAATCAATAGATACCTTGAAACAAATGAAAATGAAGACACAACAATACAAAATCAGTGGGGCACTGAGGAAAGTAATCCTAAGAGGGAATTCATAGAATTACAGGCCTATCTCAAAAAAAAAAAAAAAAAAAAAAAAAAAAAAAAAAAAAAAAAAAAACTAAAAAAAAAAAAAAAAAAAAAAAAAAAAAAAAAAAAAAAAAAAAAAAAAAAAAAAAAAAGTTCAAATAAACAATCTAACTTCACTCTTAAAATAAAAATGAACAAAACCCACAATGAGTAGAAGGAAGTAAATAATAAAGATCAGAGCAGAAATAAATGAAATAGAGTCTAGAAAATGATACAAAAGATCAATGAATCCAAGAGCTAGTTATTTGAAAATGTAAATGAGTGTCAAACCTTTAACCATACTCATCAAGAAAAGAGAAAGGACTCCAATAAATAAAATCAGAAATGAAAGAGAAATAAGAGCTGATTCCAAATATATACAAAGGATTCTAAGAAAACACTATAAACAACAAAATGGATAACCTGGGTAAAATGGATAAATTCCTAGAAACATACAGCCTTCCAAATCTAAATCAGGAAGAATCAGAGAATCCGAATATACAGATTATACCCAGTGTAATGGAAACAGTAATTGAAAACTCCAACAGATAAAAGCTGTGTACCAAATGGATTCACAGGTGGATTTTACCAAACATTCTGAGAAGAAATAATACCTATCCTTATCTAGCTACTTCATAAAGTTCAAGAAGAAGGAAGGCTCCCAAACTCATTTTACGAGACCAGCATTATCCTACTTCCAAAACCAGCTAAAGTTACTACAAGGAAAGAAAATTATAGGCCAATATCACTGATAAACATAGATGTTAATATCCTCAACAAAATATTAACAAACTCAATGCAGCAATGCAAGAAAAGATCATATACCATGATTAAGTGGGATTTATTCCAGGAATGCCAAAATGGTAAAACATTTGCAAATCAGTGTATGTGATTCACTACAAACAAAAAGGATAAAAACCACATGACTGTATCAATAGATGCAGAAAAAAAACTTTTCGTAAAATGCAGCACCCATTTATGATCAAAACTCTCAGCAAAGTGGGAATAGAGGGAACATACCTAAACATAACAAAGGCCACACATGGCAAACCCACTGTCAGTATCACACTCAATGGGCAAAAATTACAAGTGTTCTCCTTAAGATTGGGAACAAGACAGGGATGTCCACTTTCACCTCTCTTATTCAACACAGTACTGGAAGTCCTAGGCACAGCAATCAGATAAAAAGAAGAAATAAAGGCATCCAGATTGTAAAGGAAGAAGTAAAACTGTCTTTGTTTCCAAATGACATGATACTGTACATAAAGAACCCCAAAGGTTCCACCAATAAACAACAAGAACTGATAAATGAATTCAGCAAAGTAGCAGGATACAAAATTAATATCCAGAAATCAGTTGAACTTTTATATGACAATAATGAATTAACAGATAGGGAAATTAACAATTCCCACTCACAATTGCTTCAAAAAATACCTAGGAAAAAACTTAACCAAGGATGTATAATACCTGTACTTGGAAATTTAGAAGACACTGAAGAAGGAAACTGAAGATATAAATAAGTGAAAGTACATACTGTGTTCAAGGATACAAAGAATTAACATTATTAAAATGCCCATACCACCTAAAGCAATGCTGTAGATTCAGTGCAATTCCTATCAAGATTCCAATGACATGTTTCACAGACCAGAACAAATATTTCAAAAAATTTCATGGAACTACAAAAGGCTTCACTTAGCAACAGCAACCCTGAGAGAGAAGAACAAAGTTGGAGGAATCATGCTACCTAATGTGAAACTATACTACAAAGCTATAGTAATCAAACCAGTCTAGTAGTGGCACAAAACCAGTCACACAGATCAGTAAAACAGAGTAGAGAGCCCAGAAATAAACCCACACCTTTATAGTCAACTAATATTCAACAGAGGGAGCAAGCACATACAATGGACTAAAGATAGTTTATTCAATAAACGGTATTGGGAAAATTGTACAGATATGTGCAGAAAAATGAAACTAGACTACTTTCTTACACCATGCACAAGAATAAATTCAAAATGGGTGAGAGACTTAAATATTAGACCCAAAACCAGAAAAATTCTCGTAAAAAACATAGGCAGAAAAATCTTGGACATTGCTCGCAGAAGTATTTTATGGGATATATCTTCCCAAGCAAGGGAAACAAAAGGAAAAATAAACAAATGGGACTACATCACACTAAAAAGGTTTTGTACAACAAAGGAAATTGTGAACAAAATAAAAAAACAACCCACAGAATGGGAGAACTTATTCGCTAATACATCTGATAAGAGGTTAATATCCAGTACTTATCAAGTACTTGTAAAACTCAACACCAAAAAAACAAACAACTCAATTAATAAATGACCAGGGGACCTGAATAGACACTTCTCCAAAGAGATGGCCAATAGGTGTATGAAAAGATTCTCGGTGTCACTAATCATGAGAGAAAAGCACAATGGACCTTGGCTGGTGTGGCTAAGTGGATTGAGTGCTGGCCTGTAAACCAAAGGGTTGCCAGTTGGATTACCTGTCAGGGCACATGCCTGGGGTGTGGGCTGGGTCCCCAGTGTGGAGTGTGTGAGAAGCAACCACACACTGATGTTTCTCTCCCTCTCTTTCTCCCTCCCTTCCCCTCTCTCTAAAAATAAATAAAAATCTTTAAAAAACCACAATGCAATACCAATTCACACCTGTCAGAATGTTGATCATCAAGAAATTGACAAACAACAAGTGTTGGCAAACATGTAGAGAAATGGGAACCGTTTTGTACTGTTGGTGGGAATGCAGACTGTTGCATCCTCTGTGGGAAACAATATAGCAATAACTCAAAAAAACAAAGATGAATTGCCTTTTGACCCAGCAATCCCACTTCTCGAAATATGTACAAAGAAACCCAAAAGTCTAATTCAAATGAACATAAGCACCCCCATGTTTTTGCAGCATTATTTGCAATCACCAAGAGTTGGAAGCAGCCCAAGTGTCCATCAATAGATGAGTGGATAAAACAACTATGGGACACTTACACAATGGGATTCTACTCAGCTGTAAGAAAGAAGAAAAATTTACCCTTTGCAACAATATGGATGGACCTAGAGAACATTATGCTAAGTGAGATAAGCCAACCAGAGAAAGTCAAGTACCATATGATTTCACTTGTATGTGGAATCTAATGAACAAACTGAACTAACAAGCAAAACAGAGACAAACTCGCAGATGGATAATAGATGAGAGCTAGTGGGGGGGGGTTGGTAAGGGGGAGGGACTTAACAAAAAGAAAAAGGGCCCATTGACATGGACAACAGTGTGGTGATTCCTTGGGGTAGAAGAGTATAAGGGGACTAAATGGTAGTGGGAAAATATAATAAAAATTAAATTAACTTTTTAAATACTCCAAAACATAATAGTTTATTGTGGCTTAAAACAACACTATTGTTGGTATTATTAGTAGTAGTTGTAATGGTAGTGGTTGTTGTAGTAATAGTAGTATATTTTATGAATTTGTGGGTCAAAAATTTGGCAAGACCTTGAAAGGGTTATTCAACTCTGACTGACTTGGGCAGAAGTCTAGGCAGTTTATGCTGGAGAATCTACTTTAAAAATGGCTTTTTAACACTTATAGATGTCCTAGTGCTCTTTGGTTTCTCTTTCTTCAAATAGGGGTCTCATTTTCCAGGGCTTCTCCATATGTCTTGGGTTTGTCACAGCATGACAGTCGCAGACTAATCAGAATTCTTATATTGCAGCTGGCTTTCCCAGAGCAAGTGTTCCCAGATGCACAGAATTTCTGACCTAACTTCAGAACTCCTAGAATTTCACTTCTCCAACATTCAACTGGTAAAGCAAGTTTTTAAGCCAATCTCTATTCAAGAGAAGGGAAGAAATAAACTCCACCTCTCAATGAGGGAATAATATAAACAGTGTAGGGAGGAAAGGAATTAATGATGGTCATCTTGGAGATAAACTACCTACCACACATCTCTAAGCTTCTGAGGGCAGAATACTGTGTCATGTTTATCTTTGTTTCTTCAGTGCCTTGTACAGCACTTAGCGTATCATTGGGTTTAGCAAATGAATAAGTGACTATAGTTCTCACTTCTAAGTAGCTGATTCAAAACCCCTCCCAAATGGAGTTATTGAATTTATAGTTGCCTGCCATATATCTCTACTTAGCATCTCTTGCTGGTATTCCAAATTCTAGAGCCCCAATGTGGAGTTCATAAAAATAGCTTCTTTTCTAGGCTTTCCTTTTAAAAATTTTTATTGTTGTTCAAGTATAGCTGTCTGCATTTATTCCCCACCATTCCCTTCTCATCTCCCTCCCTTGCTTCCACCCCTCCTTGGTTTCGTCCATGTGTCCTTTATAGTTATTTTCTAGGCCTTCTTAATATCACTATTCTCCAAGTCATTATGTCTCCAGAGCTAAGAATTCTTAAATCCATTATCTTTTCAACTTTCCTCATTCATTAACTTCTGCTGCTTCATAACTGCTTCATAGCAGTTCACACCCTCCTAATTCCTTTTTTAAACTATTATGATAGCCTTCTAATTGTTTTCCTGATCCCCAGCCTTGAGTCATCTAACTGTAAGGTGTCTGGTGCCTTACACACACTATAAATGTTGCCAATTAAATTTTGATAATGCACAGCTCTGATTGTGTCACCCATCAACTCCATACATTGTGGGTGAAATATAGTTAGTTGGTCATGTATGCCCATTTTTTTGTGTGAAAGTCCTATTTGCTATCCAATTGTAGGTGTACACTTACGGCCTCCCTCAACCTTGTTAGATAACAAGTGACCCTTCTGCAGGTGCCAATAGCAAGCTGTAATCACCATGTTTTGTAGTCATAGTTTGCTTCACTCTGAGTCTCTGTTTCTTTTTGTCTGTCTCTCTCTTGGACTTTCTCTGTCTCTGCCTTTCTCTGTGGCACTGTGTGCCTGTTTGTGTGTATAATTTCGCCCTTGAACATTAAAGGAGGGACTATATCATGGGTCTTTATACCTCCAGAGCTCAACATAGTACCTTATACATAATAAAAGTCTAAAAATATGTGATGAATGGTGGTCTATTATCACCTCTGCCTGGATAAATCATTTATAATGGGACAGGCATTAGGAAAACTGAATTGGGAGAGATATGCTTTTCAAAACTTACATTCTCATCTTTCAGTGTCACATTTTCATGGGCTTTGCCCTACCTTTTCAGGTTCCTCAGTAGTTGTTCCACTAGATGGGCTTCTGAGAATATCAATGAACTACATTAAATTGCATTTAAAATGATGTGTGTGTTTTGTATTGTGTGTGTATGACCAGGACCAAAGGGTTAAAAGCCGTAGCTCTGGGTTTATCTTTCTTTTCTTATTAAAATTAACCTTAACTATGTTTCATTGTCAAAGGATTTATGAAGTCATTAGCTTGCTTATCTCTAATTAAAAATTCCCATTAAATTTTTTATTGATATATAATTGACATAAAACATTATATTAGTTTTAGGTATACAATATAATGATTTGATATATGAGATCTGTCCAGAAAATGTCAAGCTGTTGTTAGTATAACAAGAATGGTTTGTATGATATTGATGTAATCCAACAACCAAGGAGACTGGACTGGAGTGTGCATGCACAATGATGACTTCACTGTACTAGTCAGTGGGGGTAGTAGATGCCATTGAGTGAGCATGTGTTTGGTAAGGCAGGTCCCCACACAGCTCCATTAGCTCTGCCGCCATCTTCTCCTGTCAGGTTTCCCAGAGGGTCTCGTCTTTCTTACTCCAGCTCTTAGTCCAAACCACATGACACCTCCAACTCCAACCTGCATGACGTCTCCTTAAACATCAGACCTCGTGGTAGACCAGGGCACCTTCTCTATACCCTTTCAAACCATGTGACATCTTCCTCCTTCTCTTTCAGCCTGCCCTTATTTTAAATGCTCACTGTGGAACTTCCTGTGTGACTTCATACCCAGCACCTCCTATGATGTGCTACTTTTGCCACTTCCCCCATATCTTTTACCTTCTTTTGGATGCCATCTTTGGTCAGGGCAAGAGTTCTCAGTGATGCAGGAACATCTGGCTCCTTCCTCTTGAGCAGGCACTGTATAAGCTCCCTCTGCTATGTCATGAGTCCCTGACTGCTCCCAGTCACATACACCTTTGCCCTGGGGTGGCAGCACAGGTCTTTACTTGCCATTGTCATGCAAAGTATCTTAAAAGCTATATTGTCCATCCACTTTCTCCTTCCTTCAATCCAGGTTTATGGGGGTTTTCTTCCTATTTGGGGGGACCCCCAGCCTGCATCCTATTATAGTGGAAGGATTTTTTCCACTGCTTCCACTACCAGAGTAGAAGAAACATCATCCTACAGTTGCTAATGACTTGGTTCAAACTGCTACCAATAAACTAAATTTCCTCAAGAAGGTCATAGGCAGAGATGAATTGTGGGTCCACAGCTACTCATATGAGCTGGAAACAAAGGTTCAGTCATCTCATCTCCATGCCCAAAGAAGGCACGGGAAAGTCGCAGCAAGAATAAAACCATGTTAACTATGTTTTTTTTTATCAAGTATGCTCCTCCAGGCCAAACAATTAATGAGTACTACCTCAATATTCTTTGTTGGTGGCCACAGCTATGGGCAGCTTGTGGTTGGCAGCTTCATCACAATAATGTGCCTACCCATGCATCATGTCTCATGCAGAGTTTTTTAGTGAAACATCAAATCACCCAGACAACTCAGCCCCATACAGCCCAGATTTGGCACCCTGCAATTTCTGGCTTTTCCCAAAATTAAAATTACCTTTGAAAGGGAAGAGATTTCAGGCCATCAATGAGATTCAGGAAAATATGACAGGACAGATGATGGTGACTCCAACAAAAGATTTTGCAGAGTGTTTTGAACAGTGGAAGTGATGCTGGGAAAACTGTGAAGTTCCAAGGTGCCTACTTTGAAGGGGACTGAGGTGTCATTTTTCTATGTACAGTTTTTCTTGTATCTTGTATCTTCTTCAATAGATGTCTCTATTTTTCATAGTACTGGCTGGATACTTTATGGACAGACCTTCTTATGTGTGTATTGTAAAATGATCACAATAAATCTAGTTAATATCTAGTTAATATCTATCACCACATATAGTTATATTTTTGCTTGTGATGAGAACTTTTAAAATCAATTCTTGTAGCAACTGTGAAATATACTAAACAATAGTATTAACTATAGTCACCATGTTTTATCTTACCTTGATGACTTCCTTGATAACTAGAAGTTTATACCTTTTGACCATCTTCATCCATTTTGCTCACCCCTCCCCCTTTGATTCTGGCAACCACCAGTTTATGCTTTGTATCTATGAGTTTGATGGAGTTTCTTGGTTTTCTTTGTTTTATACTCTACATATGAGTGAGATCATATGGTATTTGTCTTTCTCTGATTTCACTTAGCATAATACCCTCAAGGTTCATATATGTTGTCACAAATGGCAGGATTTCCTTCTTTTGTATGGCTCAATAATATTCTATTGTATATATGTATACTACATTTTCTTTATTTTTTTCAGTCATCAAATGGACACTTAGGTAATTTCTGTGTCTTAGCTATTGTAGATAATTCCGTAGTGAACATAGGAGTACACACATATATTTTCAAATTACTCTGTTATTATTATTGTATTAATATAACATCATATTTGTTTTATGGGGAGGCATAGCCTAAAAGGATCCATCTTTATTGGTAGTAGTTTGTAGTGTTAGCTAGTATATTATATATAAGTAAATGAGATTTGAATCCCTGCTTTATCATATAATAGTTATCAATTTTTCATTTCTGAATCTTAGTTTTCTCACTAAAAATTTGGAAAATAATAACAATCTTAGAATTTTTTATGGAGAGTAAATTAGATAACATATACGAACCACTTAGCAGAGCTAGAAAACAAGTACATTTCCCTGTGAGAACATTTTAGTTCTCACCCGAGTATTTAGGAATGTATTTGGAGCCTGCTCTCCCAAGCATCGGCTTAGGGAAAGTTATTTAATTGTGCTCTCTCATAGGTGTTCACCTGGAAGATGTGAGTATTGAATAAGAAAACAGATGTTACAACCTTAGCAAACACTCAACAAATGTTAGCTAGCTATTGATATTAATGTTACAGAAGTTAAAATTGGACTTTACACATTTGCCTACCTTCTTTTTTTTTTACATGTAATCTTTGTAATTTAACATAAAGGTCAAAATCTTCTAATCAGTGTCTTACACAGATTTTGTCACAGTGAGGAATGAGTACAAATAATGAAGAATGGCACTTCTACAGGCATGTTTTTTAGCTTTTAGCAGAAATTGCAAATATAATAGAATGTTTTATTTGCCATTCTCTTTGGTACTTAAATCTGAATCATTTAAGCTCTCATTTAATGTTGACTTCTATTCATTTTTGTCTTTGTGAGAACAATCATTTAAGAAGAAATGACTGAAGGAAATTGGAAAGGAAAGGTGGAAGAAAGTCAAAGAATTTCAAGACTTGCTATAATCCTAGGAAGCTTTTCTGAACTTTGGTGTTACTTTCCTTAGTGTTAACTTTTAAAATTAATCACCTTCTTTAACCGGATTGATTTGCTAAACCTCAAGAGACTCATTTTGTTTTTCTCAGCTTTAAGAAGAAATAAAAATTATACATGTAAGGTGTAAAATATGATGCTTTGATATTTTGGTATACATAGCGAAATGATTGTTACAAAAACCTAATTAATATATCCATCTCATTATATAGCTACTATTGTTTGTGTGGTGAGAGTAACTGAAATCTCTTTCAGCAAATTTCTCAGCTTAGTTTTGAGGCTTCCATGATTATAGCACGGTTTTATTCTGGTGGTTGTTACCATCCTTCTTACTATTCCTTTCTACTCTTGTATGTGATTCACATAACAATACTCACTGGGGCCAACAAAATGTGTCTCCCTCCCACTGATGTATTACAAGGAGCTACATTACCATAGTAATGACACTGAGTTCTTTTTTTTTTTTTTTTCATTTTTGTAGCAAGTTACACAATAGCATTTCCTTCTAAAGTAATCCAGGTTATATATTTCTTTCTGATTCCTCTTCCTCACCTACAAAGTCCTCTATGTGTCTCCCATGACACTCTCTTCACACTTGTTTCTTCATTAGAGCCTCTTTGTCCAACCTTCTGTCTCTCCAGTGCACTGAGCACCTTCCCTCTTTGGTACAATAAATTCTTTTCCTCCCACCTGCCACGCTGTTCTTCTTTATCTGGCTAACATCTTCCTTTCTGTTTCAACTTAAATGTTGCATTCTTACGGAGAACTTCCTTGATCCTTCAGAATAAACTGCATTACCTGCTTGCCCAAGTTGTTTTTTAATGCTTGAATTTTTTATTAATAATTGTTTTAATCTAGCATGTTACTTCTCTTTTACATGACCGTAAACATTTTGTCAATACACAAGATTCTTGGGCTGTTCATGAAATCGATAGTTGAAAGAAGTTGTATGCAGAGCCAGCATGTCTGTGACCCTCAAACCACCCCACCTAGATTGTTTTATTTCCCCTCATAGACCTAACCAAAGTATTAAATATTTTGCTGTTTGTGCAGATCAAAGACTCTCCCTGTCTTGTTCAGGGTTTTATCCCTGGCTCATACCATAGGGCCTGAAACTGTGGCACGTTTCTATAAGTAATTATTGAATGGATGAATGAATGAGGTCTTAGAAGTATGGCAATCTACTCCACTGTTCTTGGGTTTATACTCAGGGCATCTGCTGTTTTCAAAGGCACTTATATAATTTACATAAAGTGTAATGCCTTAATGAGAGATTTGCTGTGATCCTCTGTGCTCATGGGGAAAAGTCCTAATTTTACATTCATATGATTCAGGCATATGTAAGTGAGTAAAAAGGATGAATAAATATACTTAATTTATAACAAAACTGATTTTCCACAGATGTTTAAAATATTTAAGATCTTTTGTTTCCATTTAGCTCAAGTCTAGTTCTCAGCTAGCATAATTTATCTTCTCAGTATATTAATTAAATTTGCAACAATAGGAAGTGGAAGACACATGATATTTAAAAGAAAAAAAAAAAGCTTTTCACTGCTGTGTGTTCCTCCAGCAAGGTTCTGAGATGCTTATTAAAGTATTGAAAACTCTTGCGAAGCCTAAGTAGTAGGTAAAATTTGACTGTTAAAGTATATATTTGGGAGTCAGATCTGACTTTTAACTTCAGATCCATCATTATCTATTGTGTGACTTAGGAAAAGTTTCTTGACTTCTTTAAACCTCAATTTTTACATTGGTAAAATGGGTTTACTAAAATCTGCCTTGCATGCCCATTGTTTAAAGTATGAAATTATCTGAAAGATTAAAGAGTCTAGCATTTTATATAAGAGCTAGTAGGTCTAATTACAAATGTGGGAAGATAGAAGAAAAAGGAAAAATAGGAGAGACATTTAACAAAAAAAGATGAAAGAAAAAGGAGCATTTTGTTTGGAGCAGAGCTGGTTTAAGAGTTGAATATGTAATTACTGAAGTGGAAGGAGGTACAACTGGTTAAGCTATAATAAATTAAACTGTAAAAGTTTTCGCTAAATTAAGTTTCTAGAAACCATTTTTATATATGCTGAATTGAGTTTGCCTCCAAAATTCATATGCTGAGGATTTAACCCCCAGTACTTCAGAATGTAACTGCCTTTGGAAATAGGACTTTAATGGGGTAGTTAATTCAAATTTATGTCATATGGGTGACAACTGATCCAATGAGTGGAGTCTGTATAAGAGGAGGAGAATGGGTACAGGGAATGGAGGAAAAGATAGCCATCTGCAAGCCAAGGAAAAAGGCCTCAGAATGAAACAAATCTGCTGACATTTTACCTTGGACTTACAGCCTCCAGAAATATAAGGAAATAAATTTTATATTGTTTAAGCCACCCAGTCTGCGATTTTGGTATGGCAGCCCTAGGAAACTAATACAACCACAAAGGTTGCTTGATTTTTTAAAGAAGCCCATGAGAGACAACACATGAAAATATTTACTATAGTGCTTAGTTCTTAGGAAATGTTCCATAAATACCAATTAAATCTGTTGACAAAAATGTTCTGCAGGGGTGTCCAGCCTTTTGGCATCTCTGGGCCACACTGGAAGAAGAAGAGTTGTCTTGGGCCACACAGTAAGTATATTGTAACATGTAATCACACAAAAAAATCTCATAATGTTTTAAGTAAATTTAGGATTTTCTGTTGGGCTACATTCACAGCCATTCTGGGATGCATGCGGCCTGTAGTCCACAGGTTGGACACCCCTGTAGGAAAACTCAATAGATTGGGCATCAGGGGACCTGACTCTTATTTCTTGTTGTGTTGCTAAGTAGCCTTAGGACCTTCATTTCCCTGGCCTTGGAACTTCACCTATTGGAAGAATAGTTTAGCAGAGGTGTCCAAACTTTTGGCATCTCTGGGCCAAACTGGAAGAAGAGTTGTTTTGGGCCACACATTGAATACACAAAAACTAATGAAAACTGATGAGCAAAAAAACAGGTTTCAAGTAAATTTACAATTTTGTGTTGGGCCACATTCATAGCCACCCTGGGCCATATGCAGCGCATGGGCCCAAGGTTGGACACTCCTGGTGGAGTAAATGAATTATACTTTCCCATAGAGTTGAAGAATGTAATTGGTGGCAAAATCCTGATTTCCTAAATGTGTTTTCAGCAAAGATGAAATTTGAAATCTGTTTCTCAGATTCCCAGAGCAATGTTCCTTCTTCCTGCACATTTTCTGCAACCATGAAATTTGGCTTTGAGACTTAGGTTTTAGAAGGGAATATTCCTGATTGTTTTCCACATTAAAATTGTTCAATACCAGAAATTTTCCATTGTTTTTTCTGTGGCAATCTTGTGATTCAGTAAATATAGTTTTGGAAAGTTTGTTAATTGTGCTGCATTAAAGCTTGCTTTAAAGAGGGTTAATTTAAATGAAATCAACATGCAAAAGAACAAGCTACAAGCTAGTATGTTTTGTGTTTAAGAAATTTATCTTGTGTAATTGCATAGCCAAAAGAAAGGAGGAAAAGCCACTGCTTTTGCCAAGTTCTGGCTTCATCAGAAGCAGCTGCTTATAGTTTGAATTTATGTTCTCTTGGTGATAAGGCCTCAAGGTCCATTCTATGGGCAGCTGCAAGATAAATTGGTGGCAAATGTGAGTTTATACAAGGAAAGGTAATATTTACTTTGATTTTTCAATTTCATCGTAGAAAATAGTTTGGGGCTGTATAGTAATGGCAAAGTTTTCATTTAATACAATTTAGACAGGGATAGTTGTTAATCTCTATTTGCAAAACTAACAAAAGATAAACATTACAGGGCAACACTGAAATTTACCAACTTGGTCTTAAACTGGTAATATGGAATGATCTTATGTGCTTTATAACTTACTCTGCATTGTGTGAGCTTGATTAAATATGAACTGGGTTTCTTCAGGGTGTCAAAAACCATTGTACTTCTTCCTTTGATTATATTACTTTTAAAAAGTTGTCATGATTGCTAATGTTTATATGGTACTAATTATCATCCAGACACTGCTCTAAATGTTCTCTCTATATATCAACTCATTAAATCTTCACAAGAAATCATTTATTCCTTACTACAACTTTATGAAGTAAATGCCATTATCATCTCTATTTTATAGACAAGAAAACTGGAGCACATGGAGATAATGTAACTTGCTCAAGGTCACAAACCTTTTAAATGGCAGAAATGAGATTTTAATTCAGGCAGTCTGACTTGAGTTCATGCCTCTAATCACTTTGAGAACTGTTTCCCCCAGAGGCAACAACCATAAGTTGCCAACATCCTATATGCAGTAGCTGAATCTTTTACCAAACTCTTTGATTTACATCTTCAAGTCTTGATAATATTCAGACAAAGAATGCATTCAGATTTATCTTTGAAGAATAAGGTAAAAGACAGTAAAGAACATTTTGCTTCTTACTAGTAACTTGAAGTAACCTACTAGGCTGATATTTGAGCATACAAATATGAATTGCCACTGTGCCCAACCAGCCTCAGCTCCAGCTGGTCTGCTGTAATGTACAAATTAGGACCTGAGTCCAGATTCCATGTAAGAGAGAGCAGGAGATTTAAGATGATTTCCATGATTTCTGTTTAATAGCAGAATGTGGCTCTTATTACATTTGTTTTCTAAGATTAGAAATAACCTTAATACTAGACTGATTGGAGTGATCACTTAGACATTTAAGTTATATGAATGTCTAATAATTTGTACAACTAAAACTGATATAATAATATATGTCAACTGTAATTAAAAAATAAAAAACAGAAAACAATATAAAAAAGTAATAATATAAAAAAGTAATAACATATCTGAACATTTCAGTGTGGTAAAGTTGCACATATCATAATTTAGATTGTTTGTTTCACTAGATGTGACTCCTTTTACTTTCCAATCTTCAAGTTTATCAAATATTTCAAATTCTTTTCTACCAAAACATTTTCTATCAGAATGTTATAAAACTTGCATTAAATATTTTATTAAGCATATATATGCTTTATTAATTTTATTATGTACTTGTCTTTATTTTAACCCATCTATTCCAAAAATGGAAAACTGCAATGAATCTACAAAATATTTGTATTTTCAAAAATCTGGATGATTGCATGTGTGTATTATACACATATCATATATGTACATTTTTTAATATTTGAAAAAATCACCAAATATTACCACAGAGTATTATAGTCAATTAGATACATTGTGCTCATTCATCCCCACCAGGGCAAACATCTGGACCTGTAGAGCAAATGAGTGAAAAGCTCATTATTTAGTATCACTCTTAGATAGTTATATATCTATCTTAGATAGTTATATATCTTTAGCATATCTTGCAGTGCTGGTTTGGTGGAGGTGTATTCTTTCAGCCTCCTTTTGTCTGGGAAACTCCTTATTTTGTATTCCATTTAATAGATAACCTTGCTGGGTAGAGTAGTCTTGGTGCAGGCCTTTGCTTTTCATCACTTGGAAATTTTTTTGCCATTCTCTCCTGTCCTGAAGTGTGGCTGTTGAGAAGTCAGCTGCTAGCATTATCAGAGCTCCCTTGTATGTTACTTCTGGTTCATCACTTGCAGCTTTTAAGATTCTCTCTTTGTCTTTGAAACTTGGCCTTTTAATTATGATGTGTCTTGGAGTAGTCCTCCTTGGGTTTGTCTTGATTGGGACCCTCAGTGCTTCCTGAACTGGAGTAGGTTTTCCCCTCTGCAGGTTCGTGAAGTTTTCTGTCATTATTTTTTCAAGCAGGGTTTGTCTCTTTTGCTTCTTTTCTTCTCTTTCTCATATCCCTGTGATTTTAATAATGTTGTGTTTCATATTGTCTTGCAGTTCACTTATGCCTTCTTCATTTTGGGGGGTCTTTTTCTTTTGCAGCTTCTCTACCTGGGTGTTTCTTTGTATCTTGTCTTCCAGCTCACTAATTAGTTCTTCTCCTTCATCCAGCCTTCTTGTAATTCCTTCTAGTGTGTTTTTTATTTCACAAATTGTATTCTTCACATTTTCCTGGTTCTTGTTTATAGTTTCTATTTTATTTTTATACTGTCATTCTCATTCAGTCCCTTGTAGTTGTCTGTGAGTTTCTTGAGCATCCTTATAACCATTCTTTTGAATTCTATACCTGATTGTTTGCTTGCCTCCATTTCATTGAGCTCTTTTACTGAGGAGTCTTCCATTCCTTTTGATTGCAGGTTCTTTCTTTTTCTTCCCATTTTAGCTGAGTCTTTTCATTCATTTCTGCAATTCCAGACACTGTGCTTTGCTAGCTTTCTTCGGAGGGTGTACTTCTAAGGTAAGAATTCTGTGAGAGTCACTGGTGTAGTCTCTTTGATCTCTTTGTCTGATGCTCTAGAGTTGCCTTTTTCCTGTTTGAGTGGGCTCTCTTATTGTACTTGGTTTTACCTGTTAGTGCCTCCTTTCTTGGTAGGTTCTCCTCTCTAGCTAGTTTATTGGTATTCACCACTTCCATCTTATCTTGTATGTGATCAGGGACTAGGTGAAGGTGAAATGGATTAAGACAGCAGGAGAGAATTTTATGGGATTTTAAGTAGCAACAAGTAGAAAACAGGTAGGAGATCCTTTGAAGAAGCACAGGGATAACTGTGATAACCCAACTAGCCACTTTTTATAAAAGGTGATAAAGAGATAAGACTCTTATTAGAGGAGGAAAAGAATGTGAGATGACCCCAGAAAGAGAGCTTAGGGGACTTTAGATGATGAGATATGCTTGAGTGTAATGTGTAGAAACTTGGCATAGTGTGCAAGAGAATCAAGTTAACCACAACAGTAGTAAAGTTCAGGAAGATAATGAAATGGACCAACACCAAGGGAAAGATGCTGTGTGAGATTTGGAACAACAGTAATGTAATGTGAAATATATGATTTAAATGAAAAGAATAAAGAGCAAACTATGAAGAGTAGTGTGTTTTGGGAATACAAGTGAAATGATGGAAGAGAAATTAAAATACAAAATGAAAGGGAGAACAAAGAGAACCAGTCAAACAATGAAATCAAACAAAGAAAACTAAACAAAATGAAGAGAAATAAAAATAAATAATAATAATAACAAATAAAAATAAAATGTAAAAAATAAAATGCAAGTTCTGTATGATAACAAAATGAATTTTGTCTCAGTTGTTGGTGTTAGCCTTCTGATCTCTCTCTGGATCTGTTTTTGATCCTTTCACAGCTCCAAGTCTATTGTCTTATACTTTGAAGAAAAAAAGCTTCCTGCTGACTTTAAACCCACCAAGGGTTTTATGCTAGACTTCCTGGAAGCTGTAAGCAGAGGGGGCCTGAGTTACATTTTTTCTTCCTTTCCTATGGTTCTTTCTTGGGGGCTCAGTCTGTGCTCCAATATTCATAGGTGTCCAACCTCCAACCCAAGCCCTTAGAGCAGTGTTCGGCTCCCATTGTCCATATGTGCCAGGCCAGCACCTTTATTTTTTTTTTGTACGATCAGTTAGAGAGAGTACTTTTCTTTCTTTTATTTAATTTTAATTGTTGTTTTTGTACAGTTTTCTGTTTTTACTCCCATCGCAGCCCACCGCCCCAGCCCTCCCCACCTCCCTCCTGTTTCCACCACCCTTAGTTTTTATCCATGTGTCTTTTATACTTGTTGCTCTAAACCTTTCCCCTTTTCCCCTGAAATTCCTTCCCTTCTTCCTTCTGGAGATTGTCACCCCAATGTTCATAGCAGCACAATGTCCAATAGCCACGTGTTGGAAGCAACCTAGGTGCCCAGCAGTAAATGAACGGACCAAGAAACTATGGTACATTTACACAATAGAATTCTATGCAGCAGAAAGAAAGAAGGAGCTCCTACCCTTCATAACAGCATGGATGGAACTGGAGAGCATTATGCTAAGCAAAATAAGCCAGGAGGTGAGAGACAAATACCATATGATCTCACCTTTAACAGGAACCTAATCAACAAAACAAACAAACAAGAATAACAGGCCAGCACCTTTAATCTACCTCATTGTGCTGCCCTTTGATTAGTCTGTGAGGTGCACTGCATGGGAGCAACTCATAGCCCTCCTCCCTCTTTGCTGGCTTGGGTACTGCTCATACAAATTCCCTCCAGGGCAGTTTAGTTCCTCTATTAAATTAAGTTTCTCTGGGGATTGCTACCTCTCTGAGCTCCTGCTATCCCCCTTTGATCAGTACATGAGGTGTCCTGATTTGGAGCAAATTGCTCCCCTCTTTCTACCTCTTTGCTGCCCTGGCCTAGGTGCAAGAGTTCCTTAAACATTGGCTGAGAGCCTTTTTTTGAGTAAATTCCTTGTTTGCGCCTGCTGTTCTTAACAGGTGCCCAGCTTTTCTCATAGCCCAACTATCCAACCAGTCCAGATACTCTCAGGGTCAGGGACAGTCACAGCCCAACTCTTCTCCCATATCTAGGTGTCACCCAGCTCCCCAATTTCTCTGGTACTGTCCCAGACTGCAACCACAGTCCCAGCTGGGGAACACCTCCTCTGTGCATCTCCTATTGCATCTTCATCTCCCCAGCAACTTCAAGCATCCAGATCTCTCTTGGTGAGGGACTGGCTTACCTGCTCTGGGAGGGGAGGGAGCTGTGAAGTTACAGTCTCTAATCTGGCTCTCCTTCAAAGTTCTTGAGGCAGCTGCCAACCCTGGCACCAGGTGTGAGGGGGCAGGGACCTGCAGCAGCCTTGTTCCCAGGGACTTTACTGTCCCTATACAATCTCCTTACTGTGTGTTTTTCACATCCTCTGCAATCTTTGACTTCCAAACTTCATATAAGCTGGGATTCCATTGGCTGTTCACTTTGTTCTTCAGAAGATCAGCTAGATGTCCCAGTTGGGTGCACGATCAAGTGTGTTCAGGCCCCACCTACCTCCCTTCCATCTTTGGACTCCTGTGTGGCTTCTTCTTGATTGGGCATTTGCTGAGTTGCTGCAGACCTTTGACTATCTTTGAGAGCTCCTAAGATTTATTTAGCCATACTCTAGTTGTTTTGTCTGTTTCCACAAACCTAGGGGTCTGAAGCTTTCTAGTCTACCATTTTGCTGACCTGACACAGAAGTCTTACCATAAGACTGTTGTGTGCATACTCAAGCCTTCTTTTTATCCCCAACAAGGTATATCTATTTAAAGAAGAGGTCTTGAGGTGGCTTACTATAGTAGTTAAAACAGACTTTAAATGACTGCAAGACCTACACCTATGAAATATAAAGTAAAACTGCAGTGCAACCCTGTACATACTCACCAGAATGGCTAAAATAAAAGTATGGAAAGTACCAAGTGTTGAAAAGCATATGGAAGAAACAGAACTTACTTATATTGCTGGTGGAAGTGTAAATTATTATAAACTTTTTTGCCAATATATAATAAAACTAAACATGCTTAGTAAAGGACATGTATACTAAACATGCATATATAAACATGTCTGTGTATATATATGTATTCTCACAAATTCATAGTTATGCTTACAAAGATATATGTATATAGTAGAATTTTCAAAGCAGCAATTTTTTAAACAAAAAACAGAAAGTAGCCCAATGTCTATTGCACATAGGATAGATCAATAGATTGTAGAATACTCATACAATGCAGTGCTTAAAATAAAAATAAGGGACTTACAGCTATAATGAACAAGTTGTATGACCTCAGAACTGTGACAAAAGCAAGACAAAAAATGGTAAATACTATGTGATTTCACTATGGAATTCAAGAACAAGCAAAACTAGCCTCTATTTTGGAGTCAATTATAGTTTTTACACTCAGTGGGGAGGAGTGACTAGTCAGAGCATGAGGATGGGTTTTCAGTTCCTGATATGTTGTGTCTTGGTCAAATTTATTGAAAAAATAGCAATCTGTACACTTTTATCTTTTCATTTTTCTTTGTGTATTGTATTTAAATAAATGGCATTAAAGAATTAAAGAGAACAATTTGGAATGACCTAAATTTAAATCCCACTTGTGAGTTCTATGACTCTGGTCAGATTTCTTTTCAGTTTTAATCATCACTTGAGGACATGCTTATTGATTTTAGAGAGAGGGAAAGGGAGGGATAGAAACACTTATGTGAGAGAGAAACATCAGTTGGTTGCCTCCCATACTCATCCTGACCAGGGACAAAACCCACTACCTAGGCATGTGCTCTGACTGGGAATCGAACCTGCAACCTTTTGGTTTATAGGATGATGCTCCAAACAAATGAGCAACAACAATCAAGGCTCTAATTAGCTTTCTTAATTCCTCTAAAAACCACAATATCCTTGCCTGTAAAGTGATGTTGGGGATGATGATGGTAACAGGAAACATAATCACTTTGTGTTAATTTCATTCCTACCATGCTCTATTAGGTAAATAATAGGCAATACTGTTATCTTCAATGAACAAATAAGGAAAGATAAGCATACAAGTTAGACAACTACCCCAAGGTCATTGGGATCTGGAATTCCGATCTATGCACTCTTTCTCCAGAGTACACACTCTTACCAACTATGTCCCTCAGTTAATAGGACTAACCCCTCACCCTCCAAAAAAGGTGTATTTGAAACACTTTAGAAATGCGTAATCCAATAAACACATTAGATCTTCCTAATTCCCATTAATGATAAAACATTACCTCTAACTCTCCTTCCTATGTCCACTTTTCTTTTTCTTAAGATATTTATTTATTTATTTATTTTTAAAGTATATTTTATTGATTATGCTATTACAGTTTTCCAAATTTCCCCCCTTTTATCCCCCCCGCCCTACACACCCCAAACCTCCAGCTTTCTCCTCCATAGTTCATCTCCATGGGTTGTACATATAAGTTCTTTGACTTCTCTGTTTCCTACACCATTCTTAACCTCTCCCCATCTGTTTTATATCTACCAATTATGCTTATTAATCCCTGTACCTTCTCCACCCTATCTTCCTCTCCACACTGAAAACTCTCCATGTGACATCCATTCCTCTGATTCTGTTCCTGTTCTAGTCGTTTGCTTAGTTTTTGTTTTCATTTCTTTTTTAGGTTCAGTTGTTGATAGTTGTCAGTTTGTAGTCATTTTGGTGTTCACAATTTTTGATCTTCTTCTATTTCTTAGATAAGTCCCTTTAACATTTCATATAATAATGGCTTGGTGATGATGAACTCCCTTAACTTGACCTTATCTGGGAAGCACTTTATCTGTCCTTCCCTTCTAAATGAAAGCTTTGCTGGATAGAGCAATCTTGGATGTAGGTCCTTGGCTTGCAGGACTTCAAATACTTCTTTCTAGCCCCTTCTTGCCTGTAAGGTTTCTTTTGAGAAATCAGCTGATAGTGTTATGGGCATTCCTATGTAGGTAACTGTCTCCTTTCCTCTTGCTGCTTTTAAGATTCTCTGTTTATCTTTACTCTTAGGTAACTTAATGATGATATGCCTTGATGTGTCCTCATTGGGTGCAGTTTCTTTGGAACTCTCTGGGCTTCCTGGACTTCCTGGAATCTATTTCCTTCACCAGATTGGGGAAGTTTTCCTTCATTATTTGTTCAAATAACTTTTCAATTTCTTGCTGTTCTCCTTCTGGCACCCCTATAATTCAGGTATTGGAAGGTTTCAGGTTGTCCCAGAGATTCCTCAGCCTCTCTTCATTTTTTCTTGAATTATTGTTTCTTCATTCTGTTCTGGTTGGATGTTTATTTCTTCCTTTTGTTCCAAATAATTGCTTTGAGTCCTGATTTCATTCCTGTCACTGTTGGTTCCCTGAATATTTTGCTTCATTTCATTTTGGGTATCTTTCATTTGTTTTTTTCATTTTTTGATCAAGCTCAATCAGTTCTGTAAGCATTTTGATTACCAGGGCTTTAAATTCTCCATCAGATAGGTTGGCTATCTCCTTATCGCTTAGCTCTCTTTCTGGAGCTTTGCTGTGTTCTTTCATTTGGGCCATATTTCTTTGTCTCAGAGCACTGGTCTGGTTTTTCTGTTTCACTGTTTCTTTAATTCCTTGGTTGTTGGAGCTCCATGCAGTTTGATTTTCTGGCACATTTGGTTGCTTACTGATTTTAGATTGGTGTTATCCTCCTTTTGGTTGTGCGAGGAAGCAAAAGGTTTCTACTTATGCCTCCATCTTGGGCGGAACTCCCTATGTCCACTTTTCATAGTTATACTCTGTATCTAGTAGGTAGTTAGCTCATAATTTCTTTGACCACAGTCTTAGAGTTCCTTGTCTTTTTGGTAGTGATTTGTTCTTAAATGCTCTTTCAAACTTTGAGGAAGCATAATGAAAAGGTTACAATTTTACTCATTTCATTAACTTTCCACAGTTATGTATGGTTATTTATTATCTACTTTATAATCTTATATGTATATTTGAGGACATGGTACATTTTAAATCTCTATTTTCTGTGCTTAGCCAAGGGCTTAGACCATATTAAGTGCTTAATAAATGTCAACTGAATTCATCATTCAAATTAAAGGCCTTTTATTCCTTGGTGACCCATAATTATTTTACATGTATTTTCTTGATTGAAGGCCTAATCTAATATTATTAAAGCCAAAGGGTTGATAGTGACTGGAAGACAATGTGCTGGGTTCTTTGCAGCAGGCATTATTTTGTACTCCAAAAGATACTGTTCTGGTAACAACTTAGTTGGTCTGTAAGCATAGCACCAACTCAGCTGGTCACCAAAACTTTTCAATTCAGTCTATTGGAATATCTTTTTTGGTGACTTATCTCAAATTTTATCATGGAAACCAATAGAAAAAATAAGATTTGTTTTACATGAATTAGTTTTATAGCCACATTTTTGGAAATACATCTGTTCCATAAGGAGACAGAGCCCTATTTATAGCAATAACTTTCTTTATGCAATGTGAATGACATTGTTTCGCTTGGGTTTAATGAACTTTCCCATTACCTACTTGCCAGTTGGGCTCAGCATTTTCAGATCATGGCTCCAAATCTGGTCTCATTCCCGTACTGTGATATTGTTGGCTGAACATCATGTTTCAGTGCAGTCCATTGCATTCCTCACCAGCGAATATAACCACAGACCCATTGCAATCTTTGCTATTGCTAAATTTTCTCTGTGTAACTTTTGGTAGGCTAGCTGGGAGCCATCTGTAGAGCATTTTCCTGGCTATCATTAAGTTTTCCATTTGCTAGTATTTAACACTGCCCTGGTATAAACTCATAAGCTAAACATCTCTCTCATATCTATAACTATATTATAGTGGTAGAAGGCTGAAATGACCTGCATTTTAATTAAATCAATACGACAAATAAATGGAGGAAATGTAATAGAAAAATCCCATTGTATGCAAGCAAATGAGGTTTCCTTTGAGATTTAGTAGCATTTCAATAGTGATTTGAAGTGTGCGAAAAAGTACCTTTTTCTGGCCTTGAAATAAAGCCACTTGAAAATTAGATTGATGACATAGCAAAGGAAGCACACAAAAGCATGTGCCTGTGCTTGCATGTGTGTGCACACATATGTCCCCATGTGGTTTGTTTTTGTTTTCTGAGGTAGGATTGAGTTCTTCCTAGGAAAAGGAAAAGAAACCATGAGTGTTACACCTGAGTAGCAGTGGCTTTTAGAAACTTAACCAGTAATATTTTGAGCAGTGCTTTCCAAACTTTAAGTTAAGAACTATTAATAGGCTATAAAATCATTCCAGTAGTTCACAACTATCATATTTAAAATATAATAGAAAACATCAGTATGCATCATATGTAGTTATAATATTAATTCATAAAATCTGGCTTCATGTGTATACACTTGTGCACGCAGATGTATGTATGTATGTGTACTAGGTCACAATGTAAAACATATCTCTGTGTGTTAAGATTAAGAAAAATAGTTTGAGGTTTTCTGATTTAGAGACAGATTAAGTATCTTTGTCCATGTTTTACAGTCTTGTCAAAATAAAAGATAATGTAATTTCTCCTGATCTGTGAGACTCAAAAAACTAGTATTAACATCCTAAAATAAATTAAAAATTTTCTTTTGGCAGTGCTAAAACATATGAAGATAATCTAAAGATTTCTTTAAATTATTTTTAACCTAATTCACACATAAGAGTTACATATCTGAATATATATATATGTCTCAAATCATATTTCTAAGAAAACTGCATTTTTTAAACAAAAAAGAAAAACTGGCTAAATTTGAATATCTGGGAGTACTTTAGAATCCCTCACATTTTCCAACTTTAGGAGCCTGATGAAATAGAAAGAGCTCTCCTTTTCTCCCTAACAAACCCACATGAATTTGTTAGTGGCTGCAATTACCCTAAGTCGCCTGTCTAGACTCTCAGTCCCAGAAGGGTTTTAGGCCCTCCTTAGGATCCTGTGGTATTAACTTGAGGCCTCTTTAACGTGATGCTGCCATAGGTACTCATAACATACTTGAAGCTATTGTGGTCTTCAGTTATTTTCATTTCAATGAGAAAATTGAGTGGACTATTTGATGATGCATTCATTTTCAACATCCATAGCCTGAAATCAGGTTTTTCTCATCCACAGAGATTGTGCCAGTGTCTATCTATAAAGCTGTCTTTTCTAACCTTTCACTTTTGTGTATACTCCCTGGCTTCCAGATATAGGCAACTTCTAGACCCACAACTGATTTTTACTGAATGAAGAAAAATGCTGTGATTCTATCTACATGATGTCTGATTAGAATTAGAATTCTAATTAAGATTGTGAGTAAAATTTCCTTTTTTTTTTTCAGTGAGGCTTGCTATTTTATAGAAGTAGCCTGAGATATTTAAGTAGGGTTATACTTATGTGGAAACTGATCTGTCTGGCTTTGACAAAGTAAAATGGCATTTTGAATGGAAAAAATAAAAACATTTGTTTGCTAACCTTGTTTATGCATAGAATCAGAAGGAGTGTGGTTCTGTCAATATGCACAAAATAAATGGTATATGGAAATAACCGCTCATTTTATATTGCCTCAGTGATCAATGAAGATCACCACTTGATTGATCCAACTGTGATGATCAGAATTAATCAGGAAAATACTCAAAATTAATGGATTGACAGTACTATGATGCGAACTTGCTGCTACCTGAAGCTTCTCATAATCATTCAAAGAACACCTTACTTATTGTTTATTTTGCTTTCTTATTATTTGTTGTCCATTTTCCTGCTCAAAGTGGGCATGCATTTTATAAATATAATAAGCCTATTAGTGTAGTAAATATAATAATGTAAAAGTCTTTCATTGTATTTGCAATGACAATGTCCCTCTCTAATTACATTAATTGTAGCATTACATACCTTTGCAATTTGCATGGGATTGTGCTCAATTAGGTTCATGTTATATTTCAATAAAGCATTTTTGCCCCTGTCATAAATATCTAGAACACTATGTTGTGGAGATAGTGGCAACTCAAGATTGATCTGCAGTGTTGGAATTCATGCAGTGGAAAATCATGTCTTGTTATTAATTACTAAAAGTGTCATTAATTTATGGAAGCTGGTTGGAGATTTTGACAAGTTTAGAACTTATTTCAAAATCATTCTCTTTTTAAAATTAATTTGAGAACAAAACATTGATTTGTTGTTCCACTTATCCATACACTCATTTGTTGATGTCATACCTAGATGATACTCTAACCAACTGAGTTACCCAGCCAGGGCTCAAAATCATTCTCAATCCTAACCACAGCTTTTCTCTGAGAGGGAGTCAGGATCAGAGGAAGAGGTGAGGGCAAGGGAGATGGGGATGAAGACAGAGTGAAAGAAAGAATAGAAATTAACAAATTTTTAATTGTAAAATGTTTTTATGTTGCACATTGCTAAACAGAGTAAGGTAAAGAACATATATGTGGTTATATCAAAGTCAACAGAACCTATTACCAGGCCATAACCAATTTGAGTAATTGGTTTCTCAGAGTAATCTTTATTCTCTCAGAAATGTAACTGACAGAAAACACCTAGCTGTTCAGATTAAAATCACATGGCCCACCATAAGAACCCAAGTAGCAGAGTTCCGGCCGAGATGGAAGCATAGGTAGAAACTCTTTGCTTCCTCACACAACCAAAAGAAGATAACAACAAATCTAAAAACAATAACAAACAGAAGCCCCAGAAAATCAAACTGCATGGAACTCCGACAAAAAAAGGAGTTAAAGCAACATTCACTGGACCGGTAGGAGAGACAGAGACAGGCAACTGGATGGGTGGAGAGGACCCCACAGCAAGATTATTAGCACCCCCCAGAGACTAACCAGATCAGGAAGTGTTCTGGTCTGGAGCCCGTACACACCTGCACCAGCAATAATCACTCAGACACACATAGTAGAAGCCATTGGCTGGGTCCCAATGTAGCAGTGCTGTTACAAGTTACCATTTTTAATACTTTTTTTAAAAAAAGCTCTAACCAAGTTCCATCCAAGAGGGAGGCGAAGGTAGAAACCCTTCGTTTCCTCGCACCACCAAAAGGAGGATAACAATCAATCTAAAAAACAATAAACAACCAGAAGTGCCAGAAAATTAAACTGCATGGAACTCTGACAAACATGGGGTTAAAGAAACATTCACCAGACTGGTAGGATGGTGGAAAAGGGCATCTGGGTGGGTGGAGAGGACCCACAGCAAGGCATAGGACCAGGCGAGTGAGGCAGGGCTGGCTTACAGGACCCCAGGCACAGGCGGTGGACCACTCCAGCAAGGCAGGGCTGGCTGAATGGGAAACTAAAGACTCATGCTAGCTAAACTACCATGGGGTTGCCATTTTGAGAGAAACTCACAGTCTCACAAGACAGAGTTCATTGGAAAATGAGGCTACAGACAGCAAATGAGCCACATTGTTCCCTCTCTGACCCTTTCCCCACAGATAGCACCACAACCAGCAAAGAGGGTGGCCTTTTCTAGGTGAATACCCAAGGCTCCCCCTGCATGGCATAACAGGTGTGCCAAGAAAAAGAAGTATGGCCAAAATGAAAAAACAGATCAAAACTCCAGAAAAAAAGAACTAAGTAATGAGGAGATAGCCAACTGATCCGATGCTGAGTTCAAAACACTGGTAATCAGGATGTTCACAGAAATTATTGAGCTCAGTCACAAAATGAAGGAACAAATGAAGGCTACCCAAAGTGAAATAAAGCAAACTATACAGGGAACCAACAGTGAAGGGAAGGAAACCGGGACTCAAATCAATGATGTGGAACAAAATGAAGAAATAAACATCCAATTGGAACAGAATGAAGAAACAAGAATTCAAAAAAATGAGGAGAGGCTTAGGAACCTCTGGGACAACCTGAAACATTCCAATATCCAAATCATAGGGATGCTAGAAGGAGAAGAACAAGAGCGAAAAGTTGAAAACTTATTTGTATAAATAATGAAGGAAAACCTCCCCAATGTGGCAAAGGAAATAGAATTCCAGGAAGCCCAGGAAGCTCAGAGTCTGAAAGAAACTGGACCCAAAGAGGAACACACCAAGACACATCATTATTAAGTTACCTAAGAGTAAAGATAAACAGAGAATCTTAAAAGCAGAAAGAGGAAAGGAGACAGTTACCTACATAGGAATGCCCACAACACTATCAGCTGATTTCTCAAAAGAAACCTTACAGGCAAGAAGGGGCTGGAACGAAGTATTTGAAGTCATGCAAGCCAAGGACCTACATCCAAGATTGCTCTATCCAGCGAACCAAAAAATCCTATGCACCCCAATGTTCATAGCAGCACAATTTACAATAACCAAGTGTTGGAAGCAACCTAGGTGCCCATCAGTAAATGAATGGATCAAAAAACTATGGTACATTTACACAATGGAATTCTATGCAGCAGAAAGAAAGGAGCTCCTACCCTTCGTGACAGCATGGATGGAACTGGAGAGCATTATGCTAAGTGAAATAAGCCAGGTGGTGAAAGACAAATACCATATGATCTCACCTTTAACAAGAACCTAGTCAACAGAACAAACAAACAAGCATAATATAAGCAAAGACACTGAAATTCAGAACAAGAGAGGAGACGGGTAGGAATTTCAAGGGAAAAGGGGAAGGGTTTAGAGCAACAAGTATGAAAGACACATGGACAAAAGCTAGGGGGGAAGGAAATGGGAGGGAGCTGGGGAGGGCTGGGGCAGTGGGCTGGGATGGGAGTAGAAGACAGAAAACTGTACAAGAACAACAATTAAAATAGCATAGCATAGCATAGCATAGCATAGCATAGCATAGCATAGCATAGCATAGCATAGCATAGCATAGCATAGCTTAGCATAGAATAAAAGGGCAGATAAAGTGCTTCCCAGATAAGGTCAAGTTAAGGGAGTTCATCATCACCAAGCCACTATTATATGAAATGTTAAAGGGACTTATCTAAGAAATAGAAGATCAAAAATTATGAACACTAAAATGACTACAAACTGACAACTATCAACAACTGAACCTAAAAAAGAAACAAAAACAAAAACTAAGCAAATGTCTAGAACAGGAACAGAATCCGAGAAACTGATTATCACATGGAGAGTTTTCAGTGTGGAGAGGAAGATAGGGTGGAGAAGGTACAGGGATTAATAAGCATAATTGGTAGATATAAAACAGATGGGGAGAGGTTAAGAATGGTGTAGGAAACAGAGAAGTCAAAGAACTTATATGTACAACCCATGGAGATGAACTATGGAGGAGAAAGCTGGAGGTTTGGGGTGTGTAGGGCGGGGGGGATAAAAGGGGGGAAATTTGGAAAACTGTAATAGCATAATCAATAAAATATACTTTAAAAAGTGGTATAACTAGGTAGTTACCGAATAGCCATGGGGATGTAAAGTGCAGTATAGGAAATGGAGTAGCCGAAGAACTTATATGCATGACCCATAGATATGAACAATGCTGTGGGGATTGTCTGAGGGAGTAGGGGATACTGGGTGGAGGGAGACAAAGGGGGGAAAATGGGACAACTGTAATAGCATAATCAATAAAATATAATTGAAAAAAATTAAAACGAATTTAAGTAGCAGATGAAAAACAGCCCAGAGTAATCTCTTTCCTTGTTTTCAAAATGGAAATATTCTAAAGGAAGTGTCCTGTTTTCAGGCACTAATTAATATGGTATAAAAAGGAATCTATAACTTGTTGTAAAAGGAAGGAAGGCTTCACACCTAGGAATCTCATAATTTTCCATTTAGTTTATGATACAGTATTTGATTTTGGTCATGCATATCATGTAATGGAGGTTTTCTATGTATCTGGAATAGTAGAGTTTATATAATGACAGGGGGGTTCTGAGCTTTTACTCTCAGGCAGAAGTTTGGAACACCAGTGATGCAGCATAGCTGACAGAGAAAGAAACCCAGTATTATTGTTGCTAGATTTTTATTTCTATGGTAACCACGATGTTACTGGTGCTCACAATGCTTAAACCTTCCATCTCTAATAACATGAGCTGATCTGGTAAGACAGAAATGTAAAATGAAAAAATTCTAATTATGTATGATAATGTTTGGGAATGTAAAAGGCTGAATCTTGGTTGGACTCAAAATAAAATGAAGTACAAGATTTATTTTATTAAAAGGAAAAGCATATTTTTAAAAAACATGTAAGGGCTGTAACATGAGGGTAAAGGAGATTAAAACTGCAGTAGAAGAGGAACTATGTATATGTTATAGCCTTTTCATTTGTAACTAGAGCAGACAAACAGACTGGAGAAAACATGCTCTGGGGATTAATGTTTAATTCCTGTTAAGAAATACAGAGAATAAATGACATGTATATAATCTAATGGGAATATTGCTAAGAAAAAATTAATTTTTACTATATTGCAGTGATTGTTTTCTATTTATACTCCTGTCCCTAAACTCCCTTCGTTCTCTTCCACTGCTACAGGAAGCTTTTACTATAGCAAAGAATAAGTATCCATTTGCTTGTTGAGCTCTAATTTGTCTTTTCAAGGAGAATGGAAGTTCTTTACTACACGGGCTTGGGAAAAAGAGACATTCCATGCCCATATTTTAAGGGAGAAAATATATTGTAGGTTCTAATAACAACTAGAAACCTCCCAGAGCATTTACGAAGGAGATTGTTGAATGACTGGGAATGGGACTTCAACTCCATTCTCTTTAAAGTGATCTGTATTATTCCCCCAAAAAAGAGCATCTTAAACTCAAGTCAAGCTACTGGAGAAAAAAATCTAAAAGTCTTCTCTGCCTGCTTTCTGCACTCTATTCTCTGCTTTGCCTTGATGGCTTAGTTCTCAGGTCCAGACCAGATTGTCACACAGTACTGCCAACACCTCTTCATGGTCATTGTGGTTGAGGAGGGCATACTCGCAGAGTTTTAGGGGACTGTCCCTCCTGTTTTGTATCACTCAAGCTGGCCCCATAGTGGTGGAGGGTAGGGCAGGGGTTGTATGTAGGTGGGTCACAGTCTGAGACTCTTTTCTGAGTTGTTTTTGTGAAGCCACTTCGTTACAATGCTGACTGGGTTTCCAAACTAATGAAATTCATTGTTTTGGGTCTAATGTTTTAAATGCTTTACAAGGGACAATTCTTCACCATTAGAGAGAGATGACTTGCCTAGCTTGATCATATACCTGCCAGCATTATTACTTTTCTATCATTATCTGACTGCAGCTATCCACTATATAGACACAAAAATGATAAAAATACATCCTTTTGACACACAGGCTGAATTCCAGCTGACTATGAGCTCTTTAAATCTCTGCTTTATAAGCACTCCTATCCTTAATAACATATTGATGAGAAAGACAAAATAAGAATTACTCTTTGTACTGAACTGAGAGCACAAAGTCATTCAGCTTTCAGCAGGCAAAATGCAACATTTCCCTTAAAAAATATGGACTTATATTTCTGGCTTTGATGGAGTATGACTGAAAATTACCTCTTGTTTTTATCATTTACATATTTATGTATCTTAACAGTAAATACATAAAGAAACTCTTTTACACATAGATTGCCAATTATACAATGAAAAATACCCCAGATTAATAATACTGATTATAGCTGACATCAATTATCATTATAAAATTGTACATTTCAAACACCATGTGCCTGAGGTTATATGTCAGGCAACTTACAGAGAATGACATGGACATAATCCATGCTCACATTGAATGGCATTATTTGCATAAGATGGCATCTAGAAAGAAAAATAAAGAATTTCTTTTGTAATATCCTCTACTGATACTTACACCAGGCCAAGTACTTTATACAATGCGGTGCAGTATAAGGTAGAAATTAAGAGGATACTGGCTTTCATTTCCTCCTCCACCCAGTACCAAGGACATTTTGACTTTGGCAGGATTCTCAAACTCTTTGTGCCCCAGTTCCCTCAGCTGTAAAAGGACAATAGCAGTACCTATATCAGAGCATTGTTACACTGCTTAAAGTTTATGGAAGTGTCTGACCTACAGGTTGTGCTCCACAGATGCCAGCTACTTTTATTAACTATTATTGTTTCATTAGGCAAAAATTTCCCAAATTTGAAAAACTAGTTGGAGGAGAAAGAGACAAAGAAGAGAAACAGTACTCAAAAATAGTAAATTGTGAAATATGTGTTCAGTATATTAATAGGACTTTAGAAAACTTCTTGGTCTTTGCATTCTGTCTTTCCTACTATAATTTCTCAAATTATTATTATGTTTACCATTCCAATCCTATAAACAGCCATTTATTTCTCATTACAGAGTTCAGAACTGCCCAGTCTAGCATCCCATTGCCTAATGATAAAAGTAATGAAAGCTCTTTTTGCTAGCATTTCATCCCATCACCTATAATTTGCTCCAAGCAACTGCTCATGCCTGACAGACATCTTAACCATATACTTGTGTTAGTTCTTTAGTGATTCTCCAAGGATGATTGTTACTGTTGGTGTTGTGTCATAGCCATTTTTTACTAACTGTGGGTTTCATTAAGTGTCACATGTCTCTGGCCTCTCCTTTTATTAGTGACTATTTGATGGAAAAGACATTTTTTTTAAAGATTTTTATTATCTTATTTAGAGAGAGAGAGGAATGGAGGGAGAAAGAAGGAGAGAAACATTGATTGCTTGACTCTCACATGCCCTCTACTGCAGACCTGGTCAGCAACCCAGGCATGTGCTCTGACTGGGAATTGAACCAGTGACATTTGCATTTGCAAGAGAATGCCCAATCCCCCTAGCCACACTGGTGAGGGCAGAAAAGACCTTTTTATATATGTCAAAAAGCACTCCAGAGTATTAATAAACATTTGGTAATAAAAGTAAGAGAGTCCCATAGATGTGACCACCAAATACTATACCATTTGGTCTTAGGGAAGGAAATAAAACCTAAGGAGAATCTTACATGTTGCTACACAGGATACAAATTAATATGCAGAGTCTAAATTCAACTCCATCACTTAGTAGTTGAATGATTTTTATACAAATTAGCTAATTTGTATCAACTGTGATTGTCTATGAAAGGAGTTTTTGATCATATCTGTCTCTTAGAGGTATAGGCATTGAATGAGATGAAGGGTAAAGAAGTGCTTTGTGAACTATGTTTCTAGACAAACATTTGCTGTGGTGGTGATAGTGATTTATGCCTTGCTTAGATATTGGTGATAATTTGCATGTTGTATAGATGATGTTCCACCTCTCTGTTGCTATATAACAAGCCACCCCCAAGCCTAGTGGTTTAAAACAACACCAAGAACAACAATATTTATTTTTGTCATGAATCTCTGATTTGGGTAGATCTTGGTGAGAACAGCTCATCTCTGCTGCTTGGTAACAGCTTGGGGAGGGTTGAAGGCTGAAGACTGGAATCATCTGAAGGCTCACCCATGTTGTCTGGCAGCTGATGCTGGTCAGGCCCTTAGATGGGACTGTCAACTGGTACAAGTACTTTATATGGTGATTATGTTCCAAATAATATACACTGAGAGAGGGAGAGAAAGGGGAATGATGGAGTAAGCACACCAGGCAGAAACTGTATTTACTTATGATACAACTTCACAACTCATGTAGCATCATTGCTACTGTATTATGTTCAACAAAAGGGAGATACTAAGGCTCACTCATATTCAAAGGAAAGAGAACTAGCTTTCACATTTTATGGGAGGAACATTAAACAATATGTACAGCACCTCAGATATTACCATTACTACCACTATTAACTGGCATTTTTTAGCATTTAGTATATGGCATACATAATACTGCATTATATCATTTAATCCTTATCAAATATCTATGAGGTAAACACCATTGTACCCATTTTAAGGTTATAAAAGTGACATTCAGATGTTAAATGGTTTGTCCAAAGTTACAAAGGGGAGGATCTAGGACTAAAAGCCATCTCATCAACCAATACAATATGCATTCTTTCCCTTTGTCATTACACTTGTGCGATGATAGGAACTTATTTTTTGTGGAATAGAGTCTGACTGCTACATGATGAATCAGAGGAACATGTTTGACACATCTAAATAGATGATGTATTAAAATGACAAAAACCTGCAAGTAGTTCTCTCTGAATTGAGTGCCTAACTTATATATAGATAACAGTTTAAAACTATTTTATCAGTACGCTTTTAATAATCAGCTCTCATATACATATGTTGAACTATAATGTTATAGACCTGGAAACATAGATAATAATTTTAAAAAATAATAATCTGCTCTCAAGAACTTATAAGATACTCAGTGTCAGAGTAGATAACCTATGACTAGGTGTCCAACACTATTACTAATCATGAAGCCCTGGGAGCAGCTTCCTGGTCATTTAATGAGTTCTGTGCTTCAGCAACCATAGCAAGAAGAGCCATCTTTCACAAGATGATGGCCAGAGTCATGACTGCAGTGACTGTGATGTTTTATTTTATGACCAATGATAAGGAATGCTTTGCGATTATAGTAGTCATTGCCAGTGCGGTTCAAATTACAAACTCTACCCAGTTTTGTTTATAGTGTGAATAGTTTGCATACTTACTTGTTGGTTTTGGAATTCATGCTGCCTCTGCGTGAATTGCCTTGATTGACAGTAGGGATGCATTAATTTAACTAAATAAGTGTAAGGCCCTCTGCTTTTCTTGGTTCTATCAACATAGCCTCAGAGAGGGTGGTAATTATATGTGGGAGGCAAATGGCTGTATATGGTCATCCTCAAATGTGAAATGAATTTTGAAAGAGAAAAAGACCTACAAAGGAGAGAGATGAATTTGTAAGGATGTTGTCTATAATACATATTGCCAAATGAAATGAGTAAAATGAGATTAGTAGCATCATCAGTGAGCCATGCCTTTTGGGACATTCAGATTAAAAATCCAGAAAAAAAAGATGGTTGTACACATACAATTATGTATGATGCATCTATAATCCCACCCTTGCTTTACTCGGCTAGATTTAACTATATTGTTGCTGCAAGAAATGTTACTTTTTAAAAAATTCATATACTAAAAAAAATTAAACATTTAAGCTACAATCCAGATGTCAATATTTTAGTTTTATTTTTGTTTAAGATGAAGTTCAAGTGAAGCAAAGTAAAACTCTTTTATACATGAGCTAAATATTTTTGGTCCAAATACTAAATACTATTTCTGTAAGACTATAGTTTGTTTTAATACAAGATTTGTCCCAATTGGTACAAAAAAAAATCCTAGAACAAAATCTTTGAGGAGCCAAACATCAATGCATGCAGACTGAATTTAAGATGCTGTGGTTTTCAGTCACTTCTTCTTCCTCAAACCTTTGTTGAAAAAGGAACGTTAACTTCCGGCCAAGATGGAAGCCTAGGTTGACACACTGTGCCTCCTTGCACAACAAAAAGAAGGACAACAACAATTTAAAAACCACCAGAACTGACAGAAAAATCAAACTGTATGGAAGTCCGACAACCAAGGAGTTAAAGAAGACACATTTATCCAGACTGGTAGGAGGGACAGAGTCGGGCAGCTGGGGTGGAGAGGGCTCGAGGCAAAGCTGTGGCTGGTGGACCCAGCAAGGTGCAGGACGCGGGGGCACCACATGGCATGCAAGGCAGCTGGTGGAGAGGGCGGTCCCAGATTCACACACAGATAAACCAGGCAAAACTGGGTGGCGGGACAGACCACACAACCCAGGGTCCCAGAGCAGGGAAATAAAGCCTCAAACCACTGATTGAAAACACCTGTGGGGGTTGAGGTACCAGGAGAAACTCCCAGCCACACAGGAGAATTCGTTGAAGAGACCCACAGGGTCCTAGAACATACGCAAGCCAACCCACTCTGGAATCAGCACCAGAGGGCCCAATTTGCTTGCGGGAAGCAGGAGAAGTGACTGAAATCTGGCGGAGAGTGAAGCAAGCACCATTGTTCCCTCTCAGACCCCTTCCCCACATACAGTGCCACAATCCAGCAACATGGGTTACCCCGTGGGGGGTGAATACTTAACGCTCTGCCCCTCACTATGTAACAGGCGCATCAAGACAAAAAAAAAAAAAATGGCCCAAATGAAAGAACAGATCAAAGCTCCAGAAAAAAATACAACTAAGCAACGAAGAGGTAGCCAACCTATCTGATGCACAGTTCAAAACACTGGTAGTCAGGATACTCACAGAATTGGTTGAATTTGGTCACAAGTTAGATGGAAAAATGAAGACTATGCTAAGTGAAATAAAGGAAAATGTACAGGGAACCAAAAATGATAGGAAGGAAACTGGGACTCAAATCCATGGTGTGGACCTGAAGGAAGAAAGAAATATCCAATCAGAAAAAAAAAATGAAGAAACAAGAATTCAAAAAAATGAGGAGAGGCTTAGGAACCTCCAGGACATATTTAAACATTCCAACATCTGAATTATAGGGGTACCAGAAGGGGAAGAGGAAGAGCAACAAGTGGAAAACTTATTTGAACAAATAATAAAGGAGAACTTCCCCAATCTGGCAAAGGAAATAGACTTCCAGGAAGTCCAGGAAGCTCAGACAGTCCCAAAGAAGGTGGATTCAAGGAGAAACACACCAAGACACATCATAATTATATTACCCAAGATTAAAATTAAGCAGAGAATGCTAAAATCAACAAGAGAATAGGAGACAGTTACCTGCAAAGGAGTTTCCATCAGACTGTCAGCTGATTTCTCAAAAGAAACTTTCCAGGCAAGAAGGGGCTGGAAAGAAGTATTCCAAGTCATGAAAGGCAAGGACCTACATCCAAGATTGCTCTATCCAGCAAAGCTATCATTTAGAATAGAAGGGCAGATAAAGTGCTTCTGAGATAAAGTCAAGCTAAAGGAGTTCATCATCACCAAGCCCTTATTATACAAAACATTAAAGTGACTTATCTAAGAAAAGGAAGATAAAAAACATGTACAGTAAAATGACAGCAAAATCACAATTATTAACAACCACACCTAAAACAAAAACAAACTAAGCAAACAGCTAGAACAGGAACAGAAACACAGAAATGGAGATCACATGGAGGGTTAGCAACAGGGGAGTGGGAGGAGGAGGGGGGGCAAAGGTACAGAGAATAAGTAACATAGATGGTAGGTAGAAAATAGAGAGGGGGAGGGTAAGAATAGTGTGGGAAATATAGAAGCCAAAGAACTTATATGTATGACACATGGACATGAACTAAAGTGGAGAAATGTGGGTGGGAGGGGGTGTGCAGGGTGGAGGGGAGTGAAGGGGGAAAATAGTACAACTATAAAAGCATAATCAATAAAATATATATTTTTTAAAATGAGCCAGAAAACATAAAAAAAGAAAAGTTAAAAATATGTAAACTGAAAGGATAATTCCATTGTAGGTCAATGTAGCTTGCTGTTCTTTATTTGCCCCCTGAGCATAAAACACTGCGTATTCTCTCAAGTGAAATCTGAAGGAGGCAGTTATCTATGAGGATGATGCTTTTTTACTCCACAAAGGCAGATATTTGATGAACATATGGGCATTTCATGAACACATAATTATTCTACAAACATTTGTTTTGTGATATTTTCAACAAAAATACTAGAGAAGTACAATTGGTGGTTCATTACATTAAATATATTTTTTCATGCCAAGATTAAAGAGACAAAAATTGATGCTGTACCTATCTGCCAAGCCAAACTGTTTATGTTAACCTGACTCCTCTTTTGATCTTTCAAGAGCTTCATTTAATTTTTCACTGTACTCATATAACTCTAGATATCTAAGCACTTAGGTTGCAGAAATCAGGAACTAAGAATCCAAATTACAGGTTTAATATCTTAAATTTCCTCAAGGTTTATGAGTATAGGAAATGAAAAAAAGGTTACAGATGATATGTTTACTGGTATATATACTCTCTACACAAAATTAGCCAAGATATGTGTCATCATTAAATGTTTCATTTTGCAAAGTGGCTGTGCTCAAAAACCTGAATTATTCTGATTGACTCAGAACTGTCTGAAAAATTTCATGACAAAATGGGGACAACTGTAACTGAAAAACAATAAAAAATTAATAAAAACATTTTACTTCTCTCAAGTATGACTATTTCTATACAGATATTTTATTAATTCCTATATCTATATATACTCTAGCTAGAGGAGAAGACATGTTTTTATGTGCCAGGGTAATGGATTTGGATGCACACTTGGGACAGTAGGTAGATTTATGGAATGTTCTAAGTTATATGTTCAGAGTTTAAATCTAAGCATTTCATTGGATGTGTGTACCTGCCACCTAAATGTTTTTAAGTAATTATTATGTAATATTTGACTAAGAATAATATACCATCTGAATAAGTTGACCTCATACATATGCTTTCTCCCTTAGTTCTTTTGTAAATGGAAGAATAATGCATTCTGGTCACAAATAATTTTTGAAGGTCTAACATGTGCCACTTTTGTACAGTTCATCACATTGAATTATGATTATTGTTTATCAATATTTTCCATTCCCAGAATATGTTCTTTAGGAGAAAAGAGATTGTACCTTAATTGTCTCTATATTCTCCTTATTCAACACAGTGAATGACACATAATTGCTAAATAAATGAATGGTGAATATATGAGTGAGTATGTGAATAAAGGCATAGCATGTGAGTGAAAGATCTAGTCAACAATGTATCAATGGGCATAGGGAAGCTGAGGAAGGAACTATTATTTCCATCTTGGTCAATGAAGTGTGATGAAGATCAGGAAAAACACTGGGGATGAGGTGACACTTGAGCTAGACTTTAAAGGGTAGGTAGAAGGTCATTAGATTTGTTTACAGTCCTTGGTTACTTTAGAGAACAGGTTTAGTGAAATGTTGGGGGCAAACAGCTGATGGCAAAAGGCTGAAGACTGGAGTATGTATGAAAAAATAGAGATATAATCTCTCCTTTTTAAGTAATTTTGGGAGTCCTTTATGCATGTTCCTTGATGACCCTTCCCCTTCTTTCCTCCATTATACCCCTCCCCCTCCCTTGTGGTCACTGTCAGTTTGTACTTTATTTCAATGTTTCTAGTTATATTTTGCTCACTTGTTTATGTTGTTGATTGGGTTCCACTTATAGGTGAGATCATATGGTATGTCTTTCATAGCTTGGCTTATTTCACTTAGCATAATGCTCTCCAGTTCCGTCCATGCTATTGCAAAGGGTAGGAGCTCCTTCTTTCTCTCTGCTGTGTAGTATTCCATTGTGTAAATGGACCATACTTTTTTGATCCACTCATTTACTGATGGGCACTTAGGTTGCTTCCAGCACTTGGCTATCATAAATTATGCTTCTGTGAACATTGGGGTGCATAGATTCTTTTGAATTGGTGTTTGAAGGACCCATGGACAAAGTCAAAGGTGGGTACAATTGAGGGTGGGAGGTAGGGGTGGTTGGGGTGGGGGAGTGTGGTAGGGGGAAAATGAAGACAACTGTACTTGAACAACCATAAAAAAATACTCTAAATCATTAGAGTTTTTTACCTGATTCAGTGAAAGTCATTTTGATTCAATGTTACGTTCATAACATTATCAACTATGTCTGAGGGATAATTATGTCTCATAGTTATAGAAGTTATAGAAGTTAACAAGGCTACAGAAATAAATAAATACATACATACATAATTTTAAGAGTATTAAGTATCTAGAGGATTCTGACCTAGATTTAAATCCTGGCTTTGCTCTTTGGAAGCTTGTGAGTGTGAGGAAGCTACTGAATCTTTTGGTGTTCCAGCTTTCTTGTCTTCTAAAATGAGGATAATGCCAGTAACTATTTCTCATGAGTATTGAATGAGAAAATCTACCTATGTAGGCTAGTGCAGCATTTGGTGTAAGTGCCCAATAATGCAAAGCAAAGGATGGAAAGGACAGTAGCAGGAGGGAAGAGCAGGGTATAATAAGGAAATGCCCCTTTAACCAAAAATTTTGAGATATCAAATGAAGGAAGGCAATTTTCCCATAGTAAAATCTCACATAAGATCCCATGATATTTTCTCAGTCAGTAGATTTGGCAACCAAGCAACTGATTGTGACTTTGATGCCCCTGCTGTTCTTGCCTGCATATCATTTCCCAGTGCCTTTATACTGCTGAACTATTCTTCCTGCAAATCTTTATACTCCTAGAGCTACTCACATCTGTTTAGCCTGCTTCTAAAATATATCTGTAATGTGTCCTGAAGATCATGCTATAAGAATTACAAGATGAAACAATTGTACTACTGTAACTTTTTAAAGGTAAAGTACTTCAATTTTAGGAAGATCCTTGTTTATTTCAGCATTTATTTTTATGTAGAGAACATTTTATATTTCTAAATGGCACCACTGAGTTTTGTTCTTGTGTCATGCATTGATTGTTTTCATAGCATAGTAAATATTTTTAAATTTAGTTCACATTTACATAGTATAATTTATAGTTTAAAATATAAGCTTTGATTTACACCAATGGAAATTTAAGTGAATACTATTCTGATACATCATATCAAAGTACTGTTAGTGAGGGGGTGGCAGAAACAAGGACTCTTCTGTATCAGTACTGAGAATGGAGACTGTGGCTCTATATGCCAAAATTATATATAATAATCTCATTTCTCATAAGCACACATTTTTATTAAATTTATTGGGGTAACATTGGGTAATAAAATTATATAAGAAGTTTCAGGTGTACAATTCTATAATCTATCATTTGTGTATTGTGTGTTCACCACCCCAGGAGGGTTCTCACAGAGGCAAAATGGTGTAGGTCATTTTCCTGTTGATAATTTATATCTTTCCACATGGGATTTATCATGGCACAATAAGCTTAAACAGTGACTGATTAATGGGGAGGGTTTTAGGTTTGACTTTACTCATTAATTGTTTGAACCTCTTTGATGACTTTGCCAGAAATCTGATGTAGGCCTGCAAAAAAGCTATTTGTTGAAAATAGGTATCTTGGTGTCCTGTAAAAGTCAGGTTTTCCCAATGCATTGGCCTTAGAAAGCAAATCAAAGTTCTACATTATGTTAGAAAAAAATGCTGATTCTAAATTTCAATACCTTTGTATCAATATGATTGAGATGATTTATGTACAATGAAATGAAACTATTTAAAGTGTGCACTTTGATGAATTTTGACATGTTTACATTTGTGAAACTATCAATAATCAAGGTGCAGGGCATTTCTAGCACCCCAGAAGTTTCCTCGTGCCACTTTGCATTCTACCCCTTCCTCTGTCACTGGCCCCAGGCAACCACTGGTCTGCCTTCTGTCATTATAGACTAGTTTGCATCTTCTGAGTTTTATGTTAATGGGATTGTACAGTATGTTTTATTTTGTGTCTGACTTCTATTCATTCAGTTTGGTTACTTTGAGACTTATGCATGCTATTTTATGTTTCAGATATGCATTATTTTTATTGATGAGTAAATACAACCATTGTTTGTTCACTTATTTTTTACTTTAATTTTTTTAATTTTAATTGTTGTTCAAGTACAGTTTTCTGCCCTTTACCCCCATCCCAGCCCACCCCTCAGCCCTCCCCACCTCCCCCCCTTGTTTCCTTTATACTAGTTCCTTCAAACCCCTCCCTCATTCCCCTGAAATTCACTTATTAATAGGTATTTGGATTGTTTCCAATTTTAGGCACTATGAATAATGTTTCTACATACATTCATGCACAAGCCTTTTTTGTGGATGTATGTTTTTATTTCTCTGAGCTAAATATCATTAGTGGAATGTCTAGTTTATGTGGTAGGTATATGTTTAATTTTTTAAGCAATTAACATCTAGTTTTGCGAAGTAGTTATATGATTTTACATTCCCAGTTGGAGTTCACAATAGTTCCATTTAGTCCATATCCTTGCCAATGTGGATGTGGTGTTTTCATTTTTTGAAATTTGTCTTCTGAAGGGTCTATAATGGTATCTCATTGTCATTTCAATGTTCATTTCCCTGATGTTTAACATCTTTCCATGTGCTTACTAATTTACATATGTTTTGTAAAGTGCTTGTTTAGATGGCTTAGCAGAAGATGATGGTGAGGTAGGAGGGAGTGGAGCCCATTTTCTATTGTGCACAGGTGGAACACCTGACTGATCTTCTGAGGAACACAGTGAACAGCCAGTGGAATCCCAGCTTACATGAAGTTTGGAGGCCAAAATCGTAGAGGACATTGTAAACAGACAGTAAGGAGATTGCATTGGAATGGTAAGTTCCCTGGTACTTGCATGGGGGCTAAGGCTGTGGCGGCCCCTGGTTTCAAAGGTGCCTAGGATGGTAAAACAAATGTAGCAAATGTTGCCAGTGGGTAACTGGGGGTGATGGGTATACCAGAATTTTTTGTCCTAGTCTTGCAAATTTTCTGTAAGTTTGAGATTTAATCAATAATTTTTAAAAAGTTGCCAAAGTGTCTAAACATATGTTGTCCCTGGTTCATTCCCCTGCTCCTATGTCCCCTTGAACTCAACCCAAGTTTCCTAATAAAAAGACTGGTCATTGTAGTGTCCTTTTCCCAGCCTCACTATCAGTTAGGAAAACATTGAAGTTTTTCAAATAAATTTTCTTCCAGCCTGGAACTCTTTACCTGGGAAAGTTTTATAATCTTTTATAGAGTTTTAAGAGTAAATCTAAAAACTACAAAAATACCTTTACATTGCAAAGAAAACCTCATGCAAACTTTTCATGGGCTTTCAAATTTTATTTCCTCAATAAATCAAGTAAAGGCTGCAAGTTTCGCAAACATGCCAAGGCAAAAAATGTTGATTTGATTTCACTTTTCAGTGTTAAATGGGATCATCCTTGTCCATGAAGGCCAAATTCCAGACATGAAGCCCTTTGGAATATTTCCAGAAAGGCAGTATGATGTACTTGGTTATGAGAAAAAGAACTGACTGTTACTTAATTCTCTTTGTCAGTTTCTGTGAACAAGTCACTTGACTGAGTCATTTTCATCTGGGAGAGATAATAAGACTTGTCCTTTGCCCATTTGGAAATAATTTGTAAGGACAAAAGCTATAAAAATGTTTGGGTATTTACTTTCAGAAATACATAATGCAATTTTTAAAACATCAGGGGTATTTGAAGTCTCAATGGGAAGTCCATTCAAAAAGGTTGATACAAAATGTATCTAAAGCTTTTAGCACAATGCTGTGACTTCTTGATAAGGACATTTCTTGGATTTCTATCAGGAACTTCACAAATCTAATTATTGTATTAGAATTTTGCTAGAGAACAGAGGAATTCCTTGGCCTTATATATTGGGAAAAGGTACTACCTCTGATAAATCCTTGAATTCACCTGGCCACATAAACATAGCATAAAGTAAATCTTACTAAGTAAACTAAATCTTTATCAAATGGCCATATGAATTAGCATTGTAAAAGTATAAGGTAGGTAGGATTTCTTTCTAAGGTGTGTGGTCATCATGTGATACTGATGATAGGAAACACAATTTGAAATTTGTATTTGAGCCTCTGAGCCCTTAACACTTTGCTTTTATTATATCTTATTTATGGGGCAAATGGCACCTCAATCTCATAGCGTTCTCAGTGAACATAGTGTACATTCTATTTTAATAACTTTCTATAGCCTCCATTTTTTATTAACGTACCCTGAATATGCTGTGCATTGTATTGTGAATAACCAATAAAGGATGGCTATAAAAATAGTCATAACACTATACTATTTTCTTCCATACTTTTATCTCCCACTGTAAACTTAGATGTCACTCAGAAATACAATTAAAGTAAAATGAACTCACAAAGAAAACATTTAAGGCTATGACAACAGTTCATTCAGCTCTCCATGGCTTTTTTTCACTGGACATATTCGTAATAGCACAATGTTTGCTTGGCTTATTTCTCTATGTAATCCTCCTTATTTGTAATTATCTAATATCAATTATTAAAATTTACATACAGAAGTTAAAGACAGACATTTCATAGGTATCTTAATCTTGAGAGCCTTGTGAATATTAGTTACTTGTAGTGAGTCATTAGTCCAGTCTTTATTATATTTTTATGTTGTCTGTCTGACCTGTCCACCCATACTACCTCTCTCAAACCTACAGCATAGTGCTTAGCATGTGTGTGTGTGTGTGTGTGTGTGTGTGTGAGAGAGAGAGAGAGAGAGAGAGAGAGAGAGAGAGAGAGAGAAGAGAGAGAGAGAGGGAGGGAGAGAGTTTTATTATTTTTTTGCTAGTGTTCTTGAAGATATGATGCTGTTGGACCTCTATTCATTTAGCCCTGGCAACATTTTGTTGTACTTCACACTCAAGATCTCTGCACCAATCTCAGCCATGTTTTTCAGGCATTATGCCCTCATTTGTAGTTTATAGCTATGGCTTTGTTTCAATGAAACAAGATTTATGTAGTTTTATAAATGCATCTCTTTTCATTTTTGTTACATTCAGGAGAAAAATAGAAAATTTCTGTTACCCTGCCATAAACATACTAAAAATCACCTTCCCTTTTGATTTTTCCCCATCACAGTAGTGAATGTCTTCTACCTCCACCTTGTTCCTCATTTCTAAGATGAGTAACTTTGTTTTTTTAACAGGAATTAAAGATAGCAGTTCCTCACTAACTGGTGTGTCTCAGTGGGTTGAGTATTGTCCCACAAAGCCAATGGTCACTGGTTTGATTCCTGGTCAGGGCACATTCCTAGGTTGTGGGCCTGGTCCCTGGTTGAGGCATATGCAAGAGGCAACTGATTGATGTTTCTCTCACACATGATGTTTCTCTCCCTGTCTTTCTCCCTACTTTCTACTCTTTAAAATAAACACATAAAGTTTAAAAAGATACCAGATTATTACAAATATTACAACAGGCATCTCAAATATTGTTTACAAGTTATCTATAATTATGAAGAATGGTTTATATACCAGGTTGCAATGCCCAACAGATGACAAAAGATAATGACTTCGGACTTGGTGAAAGTCCACAATTAGGGATATACCCATTGTTATTACTAATGAGTATAACAAGAAGCATTCCTGGAGGTTTTGTGGAGTAGTACTTTTGTTAAGAGTAGTTAGTATGTCTAACCTTATGTATGAATGAAATAGCTGGCCAGCTGTCTGCAAGGAATTATTTTTCTACCAACATATCTTCTTATGATCTGTGATAATATCTTAAATTATACTTTTAGGATGTATTCCATTTGTTTAGGTATTATCCTTGTTAAAATAAAAGCAAAAGTCTGTTCACAAGCAGCCAAATAAGTTGATATTTCTTCATATGTGTTATTTGGACACATTACTCATAAACTGTCAGTTGTTTCTACAACATATGACAAATAAGTATGGAAAGTGATATTTTAAATAAAATTAAACAAGTTTCTTTTGGGGGAACTTTGCAAATCCTGTAGTAATCAAATGTGCACTGTGGTGCTTTTAAAAAGGCAAATTATGTAGTATTTCCAAAGACTACTTGACCATGAACCCTTAGAAATAAATTACCCTCTTTATAGCCAAGTTATATTTTATTATATATTCATATACCACCTTTATCCAATCATCCATTGATGGGCATTTAGGTGGCTTTCATATCTTAGCTATTGTAAATAATGCTGATACCATGTTCATGTAAAAAGAATGTGTATTCTGCTGTTTTGAAATGGAATGTTCAAAAATATCAATTAAATCTATCTGGTAAAAGGTTTTAATTAAAGATGCTGTTTCTTTGTTGATTCTGTGTCTGGAAGATCTATCCATTGATGTGCCTACTATGATTGCATTTTTGTTGATCTCTCCCTTTATGTCCATCAAGATTTCTTTTATATATTTAGGTGCTCCTGTATTAAGTGCATAAATGTTTACAAGAGTTATATATTCTTGATGGACTGATCACTTTATTGTTATTATTATATTATCCTGGTTTGTCTGTTATTATAGTTTTAAAGTCTATTTTGTCTGGTATAAGTATTGCTACCACAGGTTTTTGTTTGTTTCAATTTTCACAAAATATATTTTTCATCCCTTTACTTTCAGTCTGTGTGTGTCTTTCAATCTGAACTGAGTCCCTTGTAAACAACATATATATGGGCCTTGTTTTGGTGAAAAAGATAAAGGGATTAAAAAACACAAATTGGCAGTTACAAACTATTCACAGGGATGTAAAGTACAGTATAGGGAATACAGTCAAAAATATTGTAACTATGTATGTTGCTAGGAGGTACTACATTTATCAGGGAAACCACTTTATAATTTATATAAATATCTAACCACTATGATGAAAACCTGAAACTAATACAAAATAATACGGAATGTGAACTGTAATTGAACAAATAAAAAATATAAATCATCTGTTATGCTACTGTTCTTCTCAATGTAGTTTTGAAAATTCCTTACAATATAAGAGAATTTCCTACTGACAAAATTCTGAGGAAAGGCTGCTAAATGGAACATGAAAAGTTTACATTTTGAAAGATGGGTCAGAGGATGAGAAAGAGACACACACACAAAGAGAAAACACAGAGAGAGTTGAGATGTCTATAATCAGACCCTTCAGCACTATTGGGCCAGACTTTAAGTCTATAAAATTTCCCTGGATTGAGTGGCCAATAGGAAAGAGGGACCCAGGAAGGCACATGGGAAAAAGATCAATTATACCTTATTGAGCTATCATTTTCATTCTATCAGGTAACTAGTATGGATGAAGGATTAGTAGCCTTTGGATTTATGTGAATCTACAGCTCTTCAAGTTGGAAATATTCCTGTTACAGTGACATTCACCAAGTATATTCTTTCTTATCAGTAAAATTGACATGGAAATCATTCATTTTAGGGAACAAAAATTCCATTTTTAATCAATGAAACCATCATTCTGTGAGTAACTCAGCCTTAAAAGTTTGAAATCATCTCTAAGACATTTATGTCTCCCTTGCCCCCATATTAAATCCATCATCTAGTCCTGCTTCATTAATTTTCTTGCATTCTTTCCACAATTCTAACTCAGAACTCTCATCTCCCTGTTCAAAATCATTCTCCATGATATGGTCAGCTTCATCTTCATGAAAATTATTTTTCTCCACTTATAACAATATTGCTCAAGCCACCTTTATGGATACAACCTCCAAACTCTCTCAGATGCATTCAAGGACTTTCATATCCTACCTAGCTCATGCACACTCTTCCAATCCTGTGTTTTCCTGTCCCCTAATAGAATTTCTTTCCTCCAGTCACAGTGATTTGCTGTCAACCAGTTATAAGCATTCTCTTCCACTCATTTTCTCCTTTCCTGTACCTCTTTGCCAACCTAAAATCAACCCATTCTTCAACACTCAGAGAACAAGAGCTGTTGTTCATAATAAGCCCTTCACAATATCAACACATAGTGATACCTACTTTTTCTGAATTAATTAATCATTACTCTCTGTACCGCTGAATTATGATAAGTCCCATATGTCTTACGCTATTTGTACCTTATCTCCTCAAGTAGATGGTAAGTTCCTTCAAAGTAACAATTTTACCTTATATTTATTTGAATCCTCTAAAACACAGAAAATGATTAGAATAATTCTAGTGAAATAAATACAAGATTTAGTGAATACTTTTGTTGACTAAAAACTAAAAGGGAAATATCATTATTTCTGTTGAATTTTGAAAGAGACAGTGATGCTTTCATGCCATACAATCTTTCAAACAGTACTTCTCTAAGAGAACTTCAAATTTCTGTCAAATGAATAATTCATATTTGTAATAAGCAGAGATATTATTCTTTTTGGGAGACAGAAACTCATTTCTGATGATCTTAAATTGTTTATGAAAACCACCTTGAAATCATTGCCTTGATTTCTTTATTGACTAATTATAATTTGAATGTGTTTTGGCACAGCTTATGGTACAGGATCTGATTGCAGATGTCTAGTGTAGCAAACTTGTCCTTTCTTTCTCATTTTCCTTAAACTAAAACCTTTTTGAAAATGCCAGCATTTGGAGTGCTAATATGAAATATGTGTCTCCCAGAAAAATTTCAACAAAAATTAGCAGGCAACTTGTGTGTGTGTGTGTGTGTGTGTGTGTGTGTTATGGGGGTGTGAAATAAGATGGCTAGAGCCAGAGCTAACTTCACAAAGCACAGGAATATTTCATCATTAATATGCATATGACACAACATCATGATATTGTAGTTGCCTGGAAAGTGAAAGGGTGTCAAATAACAGAAAGCTCTGATGCCCCAGTAAACCAAATTGAATTTTAAAGCTATTGGGGAAAAAGGGGCATTGACCAAATTAGCTCACACAACTTGATGTTTGAATATGTACTTTGAAAAACAAAAAACTCTCATTCAATTTTCCTGTCACCTTACATATTTTATGTCACTATTTTATTTTTAAAAATCTAGTGATAATAAAGATGTCAATTTGCCCCAAATCAACCCGCAGATTTGAAGGAATTCCAATCAAAGTCTCTGCAGGATATTTTTAAAGAGCTAAACAAGTTAATACTAAAATGTGTATGGAAAGGCACTAAACCACCATAGCTCAAACAATTTTGAAAACAGAAGAATAAAGTTGGAGGAATCATAATACCCAATTTTATTTTATTTTCTTATTTTTAGTTTTTATTTAACTTTTATTATATTTTTTCCATTACCATTTAGTTCCCTTATACTACCCCCAGCAATCAACACACTGTTGTTAGAGGCGGTATTACTTGGTCACTCAAAGAGTTTTGGGAAATAGAATGGTAAAGGCTGAAGTAAATGTTTTATAGGGCCATTTGGAATCTTGTAGATGATAGGGCTTCTGTAAGGATAACCTCTCTCATTACACATTTATAACCCTACCTCCCCCACCCCAAGTATTCTGTCTAACCAAAGGAGGTACCTTGTTAACTTGACAGTTTAAGGCAATGCTTAAAAATTTCCTCTAAAGGCAATATGAAATAAATTAATTCAGAAACTGTGGGGTGACTGCTCTGTCATTTTCAACAGTGGATACAAGAATATCATATAGTGGGATGAGAGGATCCCTCTGGCTAAATGCCTCCCCTTGTAAGCACAAGGGATACTTTATGAATCGAACTATACAGGGGTAAGAAAGACAATTGCATATGCTTTTATAGAAACTCCAGATCATGTGTGAGAAAAAGTGTAATGGAAAAAAACTGGCCCAGAAGTTTTAACATTTTATTGTTCAAAAACAAAACTTCTGTATGGTATAATATTTTTTATAAATGATATGAAATATCTTTTTTAAGTATAGAAACTTCTGTATTAAAACTAATTCACTTTTTTCTGAGTATTATGTGATATGTTTGAGTGTGAACTCATCTATACAACAAGCATTTATCAATTATGTACTGAGAATCTGTTGTGTCCAGGGTTCTGGGCAGGGAAAGATACAAAGTTACTAAATCTCTAATGACTAAAATTTGAAGCTCATAGCCCAAAGTGGAGGAGAACGTGTATGTAAATTTTAACAGCACAGTAAATGCTACAATGTTTTACAAAGTTTTCCACAAATGCAGAGGAAATAATAAATTATTCTTTCTGAAAAAAAAGGAAACTTTCACTAAAAAAGTGTTTGAGTTGGGTCTTAAATGATGAGTAGGAGATTTTGCCTGGTAAGAAAAGGGAGAAGGATCTGCCAAGCAAAATAATACTATGTAAAAAAATTCACAACAGCCTACAGAAAAAATAAAGTAAAGAAAGAAGGATGAAAAGATGTGACTGAAGTGTTGGAAATTTCTTGCTGCAACTATTGAAGAGTTATAGTAATCAGTGCACCCCAACTTGCTGATTATAAAAAATCTGGGTGCTTTGTAAAAATACAGATTACCTGATCCTACTCCTGGAAATTTTTATTCAAAATATCTCATAGAAGAAAGTTTTTCCAAAGTGGTCCCCAACTTTTTATAGTGCTTAGCTAGGTTTGGGGAAACTGTTCTTTTTTTAAAAAAAAAAGATTTTATTTATATATCTTTAAAGAGAGGGGAAGGGAAAGAGAAAGAGTGGGAGAGAAACATCATATGAGAGAGAAACATCTATCAGTTGCCTCTTATATATACCCCAACCAGGACCAAATCCACAACCCAGCCATGTGCCCCAACTGGGAATAGAACCAGTGACCCTTTGCTTTTTAGAACAACACCCAATCAACTGAGCCACAAAGGTCAGAGCTGGAGATACTATGTTCTAAACCACTACATAAATTTTAATGTGCCCATCACCCAAAGACCTTGTGAAAAAGCAGAATGTGATCCAGTTGGTGTAGCAGAGTAACAGATATTTTCTGCATGTCTGACAAGCTCTAGGATAATGACATTGCTACTGGTGTATGGTCTGTAGTTAGACTAGCAAAGTTTTAAGCCATACTAAAGAAATAAGGGAAATACTGAGCCATAGACATTTCTAAGAAGTCACAGGGCCAGATTTGTTTCTGGAAATCTCATTTTAGCAATATTGTAGAGAACGGATTTCTGTGGTGTACAAGAGTAGAAAAAGGAAAAAATAAGAAGGTTAGTTTCATAGTTGGGTGAGAAACAATGATAAAGTATAGAATTGGCAGTAATAGAAAAGATGATACATTTCAGAAATAGTTCTCATGGAGATTCACAGGAAAGTGTGACCAGATGGTGTGTGGGGTGTATGGTGAGGAAAAAGGATAAATCTCTTTTGGCAACATGTACATATGTATTTAGATGAGGATAGAAGTAAAATAAGTTTTTTTTAGAAAGATGATTATTTAGGGGATATTGTATTTGTGTCAGTCATGTCCCCCAATGAAACAGAGCCAAATAGGGAGAGATTTATTTTAAGTAATTGGCTCACATACTTGTGAAAGCTTTGTTTATCCAGAAGCTGATGGGATAGGTCTGTAAGGTGGAGACTTAGGAAGAGTTGCAGTCCAAGTCTAAAGGCATTCTACTTGGCTGGCAGAATTCTTTCTTGCTTGTTCCCTGAGCACCAGTCTTTGCTCTATTCAAGCATTCAACTGACTGGATAAGGCCCATCCATGTGATACCCCATCCACACAATATGAATGTCCAGTAATATGCTGTTTAAATGTAAATAAATAATGGTCATCTACTTAATAGAAGATATGTGGCTATTAAAATTATGTGGTAGAATACAAGTTTTCTGAGATTTCTCACCTTGGCCTGATTGCTGAGTTGGTTGGAGCATTGTCACATAAACAAAAAAGTTGTGGGTCTGATCCCCAGTCAGGGCACCTACAGAAGGCAACTTATTTATGTTTCTTTCTCATGTAGATATCTCTCTCTCTCTCTCTCTCTCTCTCTCTCTCTCTCTCTCTCTCTCTCTCTCTCTCTGTCATCAATAAAAATGTATCTTCAGATGAGGATTTTAAAAAATAACAATTTCTCAGTGTGATTTAAAAGGTCTCTAATAAAATGGGTGAAGACAAGTTTTCTGGTCTCTTAGATCCATATGCAACATTTTGAACACACCACTTCTGTTTCCATTGGTTTTACAGATTGGTTCATTTGGAGACTTTTTAAATAAAGAAATACTGCTAAAGCCTAACCTCCCCCATGTCTTATGCACCAAAAATAAATAGGGGCATTAAATATCATAAAAATTTTCATGATATGTTGATAAAGAGCATAATTTAAAACTATGTACTTGTCATCTGTCTGACTTTGGCAACATATTTAACCACTCTTTTCCTCATTCTCATTTAAAAATGAAGTTAATAATAGTACTTATCTCATAACATTATTTTGAAGATTAAGTTTTCTAATTAAGTGCTTTGTAATAGAAAAGATTCTCAAAGGAAAAGAGTATATCAAAAGCCTATAGTGATTAAGTCAAATTAAGATTGCACATAATTATTTCCTTCATTGACTAATCTTAGTTTCAGTTGGCTCATTTTTTCCTATAATGGTAATATACTATTTCTAGTCAACTAAAGTGTAATAGATATTGTTGAAACAAATAAAGACAGCTTTGTCAACAGGCAGTGCTAGCTATATTGCACAGTGATGCTGACTGCATCTCTACAGCTTTCGTCACCAGTAGACCTGTCACTGATTGAAGCTATTTCTTTGCTTTGTAAGCTATGAAATAGCAACATCCCCTGCGATCAAAATAAACAAAAACAGCCTATCTGCTGCAGTTTGATGACCATGTTTTTTTAGTTGTGCTTCACTTGTAATAGCTTAACTTTGTGGCTCTCAGTTTCTTTATGTGGAATATTGTACTAACATTGTTTTTTAATTGATTTGGTTGAAGGATGTTGTTATATTCATACTGGAATATGTGATATGAACTCAAGAAAAAAAGTGCCCCTTTTCAATGATGTTCAATATGTTCTTGGCTATTTTTAATTTTTATTAGTCTTTTAACTCCCATTTTGTATTTTTTCTATCTCTATATTAAATTGAAGTTTAACCCATTTGTACACTCCAGATTCTCTTGAACAAAGCTGTTTGAAAAAGAAACTACATATATCCCATGCATCAGTTAGGGTAAGGAATACATGAACAGGAATACAAACTAGGCTATTTATAAATCAAATTACCACCATTACAATTTCATATGAAATTTTTATGTAATCAGTTTCCATGTTTTTATTCTCTTTTCAGCTACATGTGGCCCAGAACTGGTTGACAGTATATTTCACATCATCTTTTTTATGGTTTCTAATTTAATTCCATTGTGGCTAGAGAAAATACTTAGTATAATTTGAATATGTTTAAGTTTTATGGATTTTTTCTGTGTCTCAGAATATGCTCTATTTGCTAAATGTTCTATATACAGTTGGTAAGAATGTGTGTTCTGCTGTTGAGTGCAATATTCTATGAATACCAACTAGGTCAAGTTGGTGGATGGATAGTATAATTCAAATCTACTTAATTCTTACTGATCATCTAACCATTCATCTTGTCAGTTATTAAGAGAGTTGTATTTAAATATCTGACTACATTATTTCTTTTGGGAGTGGTATCAGTTTTTGTCTCTTATAATTTGGAACTGTGTTATTAGAAGTATAAACAATTAGGGTTGCTCTATTTTGATGATGTCCTTTTGGCAATCATTTATTCCTTTATTGTTATCAAAATATATTGTTTAATTCTGTAATAATTTTTGTCTTGAAATCCACTGTGTCAATTATTAATATAGTCACTCCATCATTCTTTTGACTTATAGTAGCATGACATATTGTTCCATCTTTTCTTTTAGTTTATTTGTATGTTTACATTTATAGTGTGTTTCTTATAGGCAATGTGTAGTTGGGTCTTGCACTTCTGTCCCATCTGAAAAATTCTGACTTTTAACTCAGTTTGAACCTTTATATTTTGTGTGCTTATTGATTGATTACATTCAATTCTTTTATCTTGACATGTTTGTCCCATCTGCTTTTTCTCCCTTTAATAATCTTGTTCTGCCTTCTTTTATACTGATTTTTGTGATTCCTTTTTTAGCACCTTGTTGGCTTATAAGAAACAGCTTTTTCTTTTGATATTTTAGTGCTTATTTTATGGTGCAGATTACGTATCTTTAACTATTCACAGTCTATGCTCAAGTTATAGTACAGTTCTTCACATGTACCATAAAAACCTTACAATGGTATACTTTGATTTAATTCCTTCTACCTTTATGTCATTCTCATTATATATTTTAAACTCCACAAGAAATACTTGTTATTTTTGTTTCCTGTGAATTACCTTTTAAAGATAGTAGTTTTTAAAATGTTTTATGTTTATCCATACAATTACCATTTCTAGTGCTTATTATTCATTTCAGTATATCTGTGTTTCCATCCCAAGTCATTTTCTTTTTGCTTGAAGACTCATTTCAACATTTTTTACAGGACAAGTTTCCTGTTGTTGAATTCTTACAGAAATTATATGTGTGAAAGTATATGGTTTCATTTTCACTTTTTTAAAAAATTATTTATTTTTAGAGAGATGGGAAGAGAAGGCAGAAGAGGGAGAAATATCAATCAGTAGCCTCTTCTACCTGCACCAATCAGGTGCCGAACCTTCAACCTAGTCATGTGCCCTGACTGGGAATTGAACCAGTGACCCTTTGGTTTGCAGGCTGGTGCTCAATCAACTGAGCCATACCTGCCAGGGCTATTTTTATTTTTAATTATTATTTTTTAAATGCTCATCAATGTCTAACTGATGGCATTTTTTAAATTTCATTGATTATGCTATTACAGTTGTCTCATTTTTGTCTCTACTTTATTCCCCTCTCCCCTGTACCCCCCTCCCACCATGATTCCTCCACCATAGTTTATGTCCACAAGTCATACATATAAGTTCTTAGGCTTCTCCATTTCCCATACTATTCTTAACTTCCCCCTGTCTACTTTGTAACAACCATTCATGCTTCTTATTCCCTGTACCTTTTCCCCCATTCTCCCCCTCCACTCCATGCTGATAACCCTGTGTGTGATCTTTATTTCTAGGAATCTCTTCTTGTTCTAGTTGTTTGCTTAGTTCATTTTTTTAGGTTTAGTTGTTGATAGTTGTGAGTTTGTTGTCATTTTACTGTTGGTATTTTTTATTTTCTTTTTCTTCAATAAGTCTCTTTGGCATTTTATATGATAAAGGCTTGGTGATGATGAACTCCTTTAACTTGACCTTATCTGGGAAGCATTTTATCTGCCCTTCTATTCTAAATGGAAGAATTTGATGGATAGAGTAATCTTGGGTGCAGATCCTTGCCTTTCATGACTTTGAATACTTCTTTCCAGCCCCTCCTTGCTTGCAAGTTTTCTTTGGAGAAATCAGTTGATAATCTTATGGGAACTCCTTTGTAGGTAACTGCTGCCTTCTCTTCTGCTGCTTTTAAGATTCTCTCCTTATCTTTCATCTTGGGTAATGTAATTATCATGTGCCTTGGTATGTGCTTCCCTGGGTCCAACTTCTTTGGGACTCTCTGAGCTTCCTGGGCTTCCTGGAAGTCTATTTCCTTTGCCAGATTAGGGAAATTCTCCTTCATTATATTTTCAAATAAGTTTTCAATTTCTTGTTCTTCTTCTTCTCCTTCTGGCACCCCTATGATTCAGATGTTGGAACATTCAAAGTTGCTATCTGTGAGGGAGAGGTCCAATAGGGAACAACTGCCTCTTTGGCTTGTAGGTAGCAGAGTCACTTCCTCTGCTACCCACAAGCAAATTGGGCCCTACTGGAGCTGATTCCTGGGTGGGTGACTTTTTGTACATTCTAGGACCCTGTGGGTGTCTCCAATGAACTCTCCTATAAGGTTTCTTGGGCAAAGATCATTCCAGGCAGGGTAACACTAAGTGCAAACACTCTGAAGTAGCAGAGTACTTACTGTGTTCTAGCAACAAGTGTGGACTATATTTGCTAACCTGAAAAGAGTGTGGAAGAAAATTAACTCACAGAGATAGTATGGGGGGTATGGACATTAGGTTCCCTCATAAAGCATCATAAACCCATATTAAAGACTTTAGTTTTTACGCAGAGAAAAAAAATCATTAGGGGTTATTAAATAGTGAAGTGATCCAATTTGTGATATTTATCATAATTACTCTCAATACTCTGTAATGAAAAAATAATGTGCATAGGAAGAATGAAAGCAGGAAACCTGTTTGGAGGCTGTTGAAAAAAAAAATAGTCATTAGTTCTTGACCATGTGGTTGGTGTTGAAAACAATGACATTTAGTCAGATTATGGATATATTTTGAAAGCAAAGCCAATGGAATTTACTCATGGATTAAATATGAGATGTGAAAGAAATAGAGGAGTTGGACATGATTACAAATTTTTAAATATCATCACAGTTGGGCAAATGGAATGTAAAATAATGTACTGTGATAGGGAAGATAGATAGATTGTTATACCATGGGGTGTTATGTTGAGATGAATGTAAGACACCCAAGTTAAAATATCTAGAATGCATTGGATTACACAAGTTTTGAAATCAGAAGAATGAAACAGAAAGAAAATGTGGTAAAGTACATATGCTACATACAAGAGACCCACCTCAGGACAAAAGACCTACACAGACTCAAAGTGAAGGGCTAAAAACAAATTTTCCAAGCAAATGGACAGTAAAAAAAGCTGGGGGAGCAATACTCATATCACATAAAATAGACTTTGAAAAGGGGGCCATAAAGAGAGACCCAGAAGGTCACTTCATAATACTCAAGGGAAGAACCCACCACGAACACACAAACATGGTAAATATATATGCACCCAACATAGGAGCACCCAGATACATAAAGAAAATCTTAGAGGACTTCAAGAAAGGTATTGACAGCAACACAATTATAGTAGGGGATTTTAACACTCCACTGTCAAAAATGGACAGATCTTCCAAACAAAATATCAACAAAGATATTGTGGAATTGAACAATACCAGAGATGAAATGGACTTAACTGATATATATATATATACAGAGGCCTTCATCCCAAAGAAGCTAAATACACATTCTTTTCAAATGCCCATGGATCATTTTTCAAAGACAGACCACATGATAGAACACAAAACAAGCTTCAACAAATTCAAGAAAATTGAAATCATACCAAGCATTTTCTCCAACCACAAGGGACTGAAACTAGAAACCAACCCCAAGGGGAAAAAAAACCCAAACACTCAAAATCATGGAAATTGAATAGCATGCTATTAAACAATGAATGGGTCAAGAATGAAATTAGGGAGCAAATAAAAAAGTTTCTGGAAACAAACAAAAATGACCTCACAACAATCCAAAACTTATGGGGCACAGTGAAGGCAGTCCTGAGAGGAAAGTTCATAGCAATACAGGCCTACCTAAAAAACATAGAAATGTTTCAAACAAGCAACATAACCCTATGCCTACAAGAACTTGTGGAAGAACAACAAAGACAGCCCAGAGCAAGTAGAAGGAAGGAAATAACCAAGATTGGAGCAGAATTAAATGACATAGACACTAAAAGTACAATTCTAAGGATCAATGAATCCAAGATTTCTTTGAAAAGATAAACAAAATCAACAAGCCTTTAAGCAGGCTCATCATGAAAAAAAAGAGAGAGGATCCAAATAAACACAATCAGAAATGAAAGAGGAGATTACAGCCAATACCACAGAAATACAAAGGATTGTAAGAAATTACTACAAAGAACTGTATGCCAGGAAATCTGAAAACCTAGGTGAAATAGACAAATTTCTATAAAAATATGATCTTCAAAAACTCAATGAAAAAGCAGAAGAAAGCTTGAACAGACCAATAACAGCAGATGAAATTGAAGTAGTAATCAAAAAACTCCTGACACACAAAAGCCCTGGACAGGATGGCTTTACAGGAGAGTTCTATAAAGCATTTAAGGAAGAGCTAACCCCTATCCTTCACAGACTATTCGAAAAAATCCAAAATGATGGAAGACTCCCAAACTCTTTTTATGAAGTCAGCATCACCCTAATTCCAAAACCAGATAAAGACACAACAAAGAAAGAAAACTTCAGGCCAATGCTGCTGATGAACATAGATGCTAATATCCTCAACAAAATATTGGCAAACTGCATCCAACAATACATTAAAAAGATTATACACCATGATCAAGTGGGATTCATCCCTGGGATGCAAGGATGGTTCAATATTCACAAATCAGTAAATGTAATACACTACATAAACAAAAGCAAAGACAAAATCACATGATCATATCAATAGATGCAGAAAAAGCATTTGATAAGATACAACACCCATTTATGATGAAAACACTCAGCAAAGTGGGAATAGAGGGAGCATTCCTCAACATAATCAAGGCCATATATGAGAGACCTACAGTCAACATCATACTCAATGGGCAAAAACTAAAATCTTTTCCACTAAGATCAGGAACAAGACAAGGTTGTCCACTTTCACCATTTCTATTCAACATAGTATTGGAAGTTTTAACCACAGTGACCAGGGAAGATGAAGAAATGAGGGAGGGCTAGGGGAGGTTGGCTGGGATGGCAATAAAAGACAGAAAACTGTACTTGAACAACAATTAAATAAAAAAATAAAATAACATGATTTGTATTTTAAAAGAAGAAAAAAAAGAAAATGTGGTAAAGTAGAAGAACCAAGAGAGTTGGGAGTCTCAAACAAAATGAAAACACTGTTAAAGATGGAGGGAATATCAAATTATACTGGCAGGCTGATAGTTCAAGTATAAAAAGTATAAGAAGTATTTTTTAATTTTATTTTAATTGTTCAAGTACATAGCTCTCCCCACCTCCCTCCCATTTTCATCCCCCACCCTTGTTTTTGTCCATATGTCCTTTATACTTGTTCCTGTAAACCCTTCCCCTTTTCCCCTGAAATTCCCTCCCCTCTCCCTTCTGGTCACTGCCAGCCTGTTCTCTATTTCAGTATCTTTGGTTGTATTTTGCTTGTTTGTTTGTTTTGTTGATTAGGTTCCTGTTAAAGGTGAGGTCATATGATATTTGTCTTTCACCTCCTGGCTTATTTCGCTTAGGAAAATGCTCTCCAGTTCCATCCATGCTGTTGCAAAGGGTAGGAGCTCCTTCTTTCTTTCTGCTGCATATAATTCTATTGTGTAAATGTACCATAGTTTTTTTATTCATTCATTTACTGATGGGCACCTAGGTTGCTTCCAACCCTTGGCTATTGTAAATTGTGCTGCTATGAACATTGGGATGCATAGGTTCTTTTGGGTTGGTGTTTCAGGGTTCTTAGGATATAGTGCTAGCAATGGAATGACATGATAGTGTACATATAAAATCCTATAGACTCCGCCAAAAAGTTCAGGACCTAGTAAATGAATGGAAAAACAATGGGATACAAAGTCAATATCCAGAAATCAAAGGCATTTTTGTATACCAACAATGAAACAGCAGAAGCAGAAATCAAGAAGAAGTAATTATTATATTGTCATGATAAAGCTCATTGGTAACCCTAAAAACACTAAATACTGTAGTAAAAACCTGATTGAAACAGAGTCAAGAAAAATAGTTTACTATGTAAATACACAAATATGTCTGCCAGTGTAGGAAACATTCATACCTGTAGATAATATTTGTGAGTTTATTTCAGCTAAACTGTGACAAGTGCCAGGAAGCAAAACCTCAATGACTTGAGAAAATGCTCCCCAAATCACACTTTGTTTTATACATTACAATCAAAGAGGAGGTTTACGGGGGTTATAGAAAATCCAATACCAATAGATTAGAGATGCAGGAGAAATCAAAGTGGGGGAAACCTCTGGGATTGGATAAAAAGGAAAATGATAGACACATCTTTTACACAGGTAGCTACAAGATAGATAACAATCAACAATGGATATGATAACATGACAATGAGGGGATTTGCACTTTCCACTCTAGTGTGATGTTTGTGCTTTGAGGGGTCTGGGAAAAGAAGTGTAGATACCAAAAGACAATAGACAGGCTCAGTTAAAGTAAAGATTGACCGTTTTTAGGGTAAATACCAACCTAGGACATGACTACCTGACATGAACTGCTTTGAGTTAGAAAGTTTTAATTTTAGACCATCCTATCTGGTTATTTTAGGTCTCTAAGTTTGTAAGCCTGCCTCACAGGCCTCTCCTGAGCTTGAAAGGTTTTTCACGTGGCTCCTTTTCTTCCACATATCCATGCATCCTCAAAAAAATATATACAAATCAATAGAAGAGCAAATTAAATCATGCATAGCTCATTTTCTATCACAGTGAGAAGACAGAATACTGCAAATATCAACTTACCAACAGAAAAAATGACAATTGACCATCAGAGGTGTGTCAGTTATCACCTTATTCAAGAGTGATGCTATTGCCAAAAATATATAATGTGAGTCTAGTCATAAAAACTCATAAGAAAACCCCAAAGCAAAATCTACAAAATTGTTGGCCTGTATTCTTCAAAAATGTAAAAATAAGTAAAGATTAAATAAGGATGAGAAACTGTTTCAGATTAAAGGAGACTAAAAGATATATGTAATTTCAAAGCATTATCCAAAACTGAGTCCTGGCATGGAAACCATAAATATGTATAAAAGACATTAGAGAGTCAGTTGGTAGAATTTGAATATCAACTGTGCATTAGAAAACAGTATTTTATGATGTTAAATTTCCTTTTCCTGATAACTATATTGTGGTTATATGAGGGAATATCTTCACTCTTAGGAAATGCATGTTGAAGTATTTTGAGATAAAAGAACACAAGTCACCAACTTTCTCTCAAATGATAGTTTGGAAAAATGTATATATGCATATATCTGTGTATATCACATATTATATCATATATTATATTATATTTCTACAAAGAATGATAAAGTGAATGAGGCAAAATATTAACAACTTGTGAGTCTAGGTAAAAAGCAGAAGAGACAAAGGGCTTCCTTGTACTATTCTGAAAACTTTTAGATAAGTTTTCAATGATCAACATAAAAGTTAAAATGGGAGGAAAGGAAATAATGATAACAAGTAAAGGAAAATTGTTTGAGAATTTGCTGAGAAGAAGCAGCAAAGAGGGGCAGTTACTAAAGGGATATGTGATATCAAGAGAGGTTTTAAAAATAATAGTACTAATTGACAGGGATGAGAACATGGCAGTGAAGTAGGTGGAAGCTGAGCCCACTTGCTCATGCACCAACTGGTACACTTAGCTGATCTTCTGAAAAACAAAGTGAACAGCCAACAGAATCTTACCTGATATGAAGTTTGGAAGCCAAAGTGTGCAGAGGATGCTTCAAAACAGGCAGTAATGAGGTTTTATAGGTGGACAGGGAATGTTCCTGAGTGTGGCACTAAAAGCCATGACTGCAGACAAGACAACATCTGAGGAGAGCCCGGTCAGGGATAGCAGCCTAGTAGCTCCCTCCCCTCCCAGGGCAGGGAATCCACAGACTTGTGTTGGGAGTGACAGAGTTGCCAGGGAGAAACAGGCTGCACACACATATATAGCTGGTGGTGCACCCTAGCTTGGGCAGCAGTAACCAGCCAGGACAGTGCCAGAGAGTAGAGGGGATTCTGGCTGCACCTGGAGCTGGGGGAAGAGGAGGGCCACAACTGGCAGTTACTGAGATGGACTCTTGGCTTTCCAGAGACTGGAGTGTGTGGAATGCCCAGCACTGGCTTGGAGCTACAGCGATAATGCCCAGAAACACTTTTTTTTCAAAAGGGGAGCTGAGGCATGCTGGAAAGAAACCCCATGTGCATGCAGCTGCCCAGCCAACAAGGAGGGAGGTTTGTGGGAGCAATCTGCTCCCAATCAGTACACCTGAGTGGATTAATCAAAGGGGTGCAAAGTGAGGTGGTGTCTTTGCCCCAGCCTGACACAGTGGCGCAGAGTGGACAGTGCAGGCCAAAGTGTGCTGTGAGGGCAGTGGGCTGGGAACTGTGAACCTGAGATTAAGTGAGGCCAGACTAAACCCCCCACACACACACACCTTGGCAGAATCTCTGGGGAAGTAACGGAAGATTCAACCCAGCCTCCCAACTCAAGCAATAGTGGGGAAGATCTGCAAAACCTGCTGGGCAGACTTAAAAACCAGCAGCAGGCTTTTCCACAAGAGTAAAACAGCAAGACTAATGTGTGAATGGGCCCATTCTGAACTACCCACAGGTAGACAAAGTAACCTGGATCCTCGGGCTCTATTTCACTGAGGCTAGCAAAACATGAAGTGAAGAACGGGTACAACAAGGGGGATTCAGGGTGCTGCCCAGATTTGGCTCACATACAGAGCTGCAGACTACACTAAGCAGGAAATAGCTGACACTCACAGATTACTCCCAGCTCCCTGTGAAACAAACAGCTATTTAAGCAGAAACTACACATTATTGGAAATAAACTGGGACAGATTAAGACAGGAGGTGTAGAGGTAGAAGAAACACACCCACAATTTTCCCACAAGATAGAGTGCCTCTCGGGGGCAACGCAGAGGCCTCACCTTCTTGATTGCAACAGAATCTCACTCTATAGTGGCAGGGGAGGGAGACACGGGTGGTGGTGCAAGAAGTTGGACAGCTCACCCGGACCTTGAACTGATAGAAAACTAGAGATGGTTTTCTATCAGCAAAGGGGGATAAGATTAAGGGTTGGAGGTGGGGTTGGGTGGGGCAGGGAAAACTAGTGGTGGGAAAATGGAGACAACTGTACTTGAACAACAATAAAAAAAGAAAAGAAAAAAAACAGAGATGGATCCAGAAAGAAGTCACAAGGTGAACACCAACAGCTGAGGTGAATTTCACTTTGCTCTTCTCAGAACTTGCATTTTTTCTCTTTCTTTTTCTTTTTTGCCTTCCTTTCATATTGCATTTTAATATTTATTCTTTCACTTCACTCTTATTCCAATTAACTTATTATTCTCGGTCTATTACTTTTTATACTTTTTATTCAGATTATATATTTCTTTCATATTATTGTTTATTCCAAAGTCCACATCGCACCCTTCCCTAGTCTTACTACATTTTTCCATCTTCCTGACCTTTTTCACTCTTGTAAACTTTATTTTCTCTTACACTATGCCATGTTCCTATCCTTTACTCTTACTATCTCTGTTCCATCTAACTTCAAATAAATGCTATTTTTCTTAAGTCAGCTCACATTCTTTTCTCTCTTATAATAGTCCTACTTTCTTCCCACCTTTATAAAAATTGTGGCTAGTTGGGAGAAATACTACGGTTATTGCTGTGCTTCTCCAATAGAGCTCCTATTTGTTAATTATTTGTTTGTGTTTTAAATCCCATAGGATACTTTCTCCCTGTCTTACTCCATTTTGCCTTCCCCCATCTTTGATCAGGTGAGTAGGAATTTTATTTTAATTTCTTCCTACTCTTAGCCTGGGCTTTATTTCTTACCCTTATCAATTTGCCTCCCTCATCCTCTCAAAATAATTTTTTACTGTAGATATTTCATATTCATTCATTTCCTTTGTACAATATTCTTATTTCCTTTCTACCTTTACTAAACTTCATTCAGCTGTCACTGTATTGACCTTCCTGTGGTTTTTTTTTTTTTTGAAATTTTGCTCCTTTTTGTCAAAAATATTTTTAATTTTACTTCAAAACTCATAACATATTCATCCCTTTTCTTACTCCATTTTTGCTCTTGCCCTTCCATGTTTTACTTATATTTTAAATTTTATTCACTCCCTTTCTTTACCTTAGTTCTATCTCTACTCTTATCAATTCTCCTCCCTCTTCCCACTCAGAAGCCATCTCATATTCCCTTTTTCCTATCTTACAGTATTCTTAATCTCTCTTCACTTTTTTAATCTGTGCTCAATTGCAATAGATATTGCTGATATGGTAGCAGGGTTCTTTTTGCTGGTATGGATTTGTTTGTCTGGTAATACTGCTTTGTTAACCTGTACAAGAGCATGCAAGATGAGGCAGGAGTTGAAACTAGCAGTAATCCAGCTGGAGAGGAGAACCCACCAACAAAGGAGCCACCAGCAAGCAAATCCAAAATACAATATGAGGACATACACAAACTGAAGAAAGAGCAACACTAGAGCATCTAAATAAGGAGATCACAGAGAGTGCACCATTGAGTCCCACAGACTCCTACTAAGAAGTCCACTCCATGAAGACAGGCAGGCAAAGAAAAACATTCTGAAATGAAGAAACAAACAAAAAGAGTCACCTAAAATGAGACACAATAAAAAAAAAAAAAACCCAATTGAAAGGAATGGAAGGATCCCCAGTAAACAAGCTAAATGAAATTAAGGCTAGCAATCTGTCAGACATAGAATTTTTAAAAAATGGTTATAAGGATGCTCAAGGAACTTAGTGACAACTACAATGAACTGAGTGGGAACTACAACAGAATGAAAATAGAAGTAGAAACTATAAACAGGAACAAAGGAAGAATCCATTAATAAGTTATAAATGTTGTAAACATATTTGCACCCAACACAGAAGAGAATATGTAAGAGAAATCATGGAGGACTTCGAGAAATATATAGACAGCAACAGACTTATACTAGGGGATTTTAACACCCACTGTGAATGATGGACATATCTTCCAGAAAGAGATTCAACAAGGACATTGTGGCATTGAATGACAAACTAGATCAAATGGATTTAACTGATTTATACAGAAAATTTCTCTGCAAAGCAGCAAAATATACATTCTTTTCAAATGTACATGGAACATTTTCAAAGATAAGCTACATTATTGGACACAAAACAAGCCATAAAAAAATCAAGAAAATTTAAATCATATCAAGCATTTTCTCAGATCACAATTGCTTGAAATTAGAAATTAACCTCAAGGAAAAAACTGGAAAACAATCAAATCCATGAATATTGAATAACATGTTATTAAACAAAGAATGTGTAAATAACAAGATCAAGGAAGAAATAAAAGAGTCTAGAAATAAATGAACACACAACAATCAAAAACATATGGGACACAGTGAAGGTCTCCATGACAGGGAAGTTCATTGCAATATACACCTACCTAAAGAACACAGAAAAATTTTGAATAAACAAACTAATCCTACATCTACAAGAACTACAGGAACAACAACAAAGAAAGCCCAGAGCAACTAGAAGGAAGGAACTAACCAACATCAGACCACCATTACATTATTTAGAGACTAAAAACAATTCAAAGAGTCAATAAATCCAGGAGGTGTTTCTTTGAAAAGATAAAGCTGACAAGCCCTTAACCAAAGTCATCAAGAAAAAAAAGAGAAGACACAAGCAAATAAAATCAGAAATGAAAGAGGAGAAACAAAAACTGATGCCACAGAAATATGAAGGATTGTAAGAAATTACTATGAACAAATATATGCCAAGAAATTTGAAACTTGGATGAAATAGACAAGTTTCTAGAAACATATTCCTGAAAACTGAGTCAAGAAGAAGCAGAGTGCCTGACTAGGCTGATAACAGCTAGTGAAATTGAAGTAGTAATCAAAAAAATCCTGGCACACAAAAGCACTGTGTTACATGGCTTCACAGGAGAATTTTACCAAATATTTAAGGAAGACAGGGGGAAGATAGTGGCAAGGTAGGTGGAAGCAGAGTCCACTTCCCCCTGTTCAGGGGTGAAACGCCTAGCCTACCTTCTGAGGAACAGAGTGAACAGTATTCCAGAATATATGAAGACCGGAAACCAAAAAATTGTACAGGAAATTGAAAAATCAGATGGTAAGGAGAGTGCTTAAGGACAATAAGATCCCTGAGACCAGCATTGGGAACAGGGTGACTGCATCCCAAGGTTCAGCACCTGCTGGATCTGCTGCGAGATTCTTGGGAGACAGCCAGGCTGGGCTGTGTGAGAGACCAGGTACTTGTTTGGACCAGGGGGCTTGATTGGGAGGAATTTTTCAAAAAGAAAAAGAGGAAAAAGAGGCACTCCACAGCTGTTTGGGGAATTCTCTGCAGCACCCACTGGCCTCCTGTGCCCCTGCCCCCACAGTCCCGGAGTCAGTGCACACCCAATCCCATGGCCCAGGGCAGCCCACCCACACCCAAAGCACTGGAGACAGTGCTCACCTGGTCAGGCCTGGCGGGGCCTACCTGCACTCACTCCAGAAACACTGCAAAAGGTGTACACCCGGTCTGCTGCCCAGTGGCAGCCCAACCCCACCCACTGCATAAGCACCCAGGATGGGGCACACCTGGTCCAGCCCAGCAGTGGTCCGCCCGCACCCACACCCAAAGCACAGGGATGGTGCCCACCTGGTCTGTGGTCTGCAGCTGCCTGTCCACATTCACACCTGAGGCACCAGGGATGAACGCCTCCCACCTGGCCCCTGCTCCCAGAGCCCTGCAGGGCCAACTGGATTTCTAACAGGAAGGCAGAAAAGCTCTGCAGAAAGGAGCTGCAGTCCCCAGAAACACTTGACTCAGTGGGGGACTGAACTACCCTGAAAGGGCACTGAGAGTCCCTAGCGTCTAAGACAGCAAAGAGCAATAAGATGGTGTGTGAGTTGCCCCTAATTGGTGCAGCTCAAGGACAGCACAATTGGTGGACTAAAGGCCTACAGTGGGCTCAGAAGGGCACTGAGGAACTGGGCTGGAGGCTGGACAACAGTGAAGAGTGTGGCTTAGGAAGGGAGAAAAGGGAAATCAATCCCTCCTCAACCTGATACAGCCAGGAAGACCAGCAGAACTGGCCTGACCAGTTTAAAGCCAGCAGAAGGCTTTTTTTAAATTCCTTCTTCATTTCTTTCCTTCTATCTTTTTTATTCCTTCTTCCTTCCTTTCCTTTTTATTCCTTCTCCTTTCTTTTTTAAAATTCCTTCTTCCTTTCCTTCTCTCTCTTTTTCTTTTCTGCTTCTTCCTTCCTTTCCTTTTTTATTCCTTCTACCTTCAATCCTTCCCTTTTTTCCCCTTCTTTTCCCACAGGTGAGACAATAATACCTGGAGCAGAGAAAGGACTGGAGTTAGACCCAAACAGGGGTCATCCCAACAACAGAGACAGTAAGAAAAATTTCACTTTACTACTCCAGAGAACTTGCAAGGTAGGAGCTGTGAAAACCAGTACACCCGCTGGAAGAGGGAAACCCACCAACAAAGGAATCACCAACAGATAACATTGGAAGAAGGTGAAGGAGGGAGTAGAAGCCACACTAACCACCAACTAGGACCAATCTGGAAATACAACTAAATGGTGGATAAATTAATCAGGAAACACAACTGAAAAAGAGCAAGAGAGAAGCCTCAAAACCTTTTACACACAGAAGAATCAGCTTCAACACAACCTGTCCAAAACTGCACAACAGAATACAAGACATGGTGGGTGGAGTGATCTTCAATTACCAAGCTAGAGGGAAGGAGCCACCAAAGAAAGACCCAACAACAACCAAAACCCAAAGACACGCAGAGAGCCAATATAAATGACAGTCCAAGACCAGCGAGCTCAGGAGATAAAGGAAATTGCACCACTGAATCTCACAGGTATTATACCATAGAAGTCCACACCATAAACCCAGGGAGGCAGAACAGATCAGTTTAAGAAGCATAAGCCTACCAGAAGAGTCTCACAAACAATGGGAAGAAAAAGAAACAATCCCCAAATGAAAGGAAAGGAGGAAGTCTCAGAAAGAATGTTAAATGAAATAGAGGCAAGTCAACTATCAGATATTGAATTCAAAGCAATGGTTATCAGGGAGCTCCATGAGCTCATAGAGAATTACCGGAAACTACAGGGAAACTACAATGAGCTCATTGCAAACTATATCAACATGAAAAAGGAAATAGAAATTATCAACAGGGGCCAAGAGGAAATGAAGAATACAATTTCTTAACTGAAGAACACAGTAGAAGGAATCGAAAGCAGGCTTGATGAAACAGAGGATCGGATCAGTGAGCTGGAGGACAAGGTAGAAAAAAAACACCCAGAAAGAGCAAGAAAAGGACAAAAAGACTCAGAAAGAATGAAGAGGGGTTAAAGGAAATGCAGGACAACATGAAACATAATAATATCCATATAATAGGGATACCAAAAGGAGAAGAAGAGCAAGGGATAGAACACCTGTCTGAAAAAGTAATGATGGAAAACTTCCCTGATTTGATGAGAGAAAAAGTCACACAAATCCAAGAAAAACAGAGAGCCCCAAATCCAGAGGAAGCCAAAGAGGCCCACTTTAAGATACATTATAATTAAAATGACAAAAGTCAATTAAAATGGCAAAAGTCCAAGACAAAGAGAGAATCTTAAAGGCAGCAAGGGAGAAAAAGGAAGTAACATACAAGGGAGCCCCAATTAGGTTAGAAACTGAATTCTCAATGGAAACTCTCCAAGCCAGAAGAGAATGGCAAGAAATATTCCAAGTAATGAGAACCAGAGGCCTGCAACCAAGGCTACTTTACCCAGCAAGGCTCTCAATCAAGATAGAAGGCCAAATAAGGAACTCCCAAGACAAAAGTCTAAAAGAACACACCTCCACCAAACCAGCTCTACAAGAGATACTAAAGGGACTGCTTTAAGGAAAGGAAGGGAGAGAGAGAGAGAGAGAGAGAGAAACACAGGTGCAAAAAAATGGCAATGAATAAGTTCTAGAGTAGAACATAGGCAGGAAAACCTCAGATATTCCAAGCAGCAATATTTTCACCAATATGTCCCCTAGAGCAAGGGACATAAAGGAAAAAATAAATGAAATCTCATCAAAATAAAATGCTGCACGGCTAAAGAAATCAGCATTAAAATGAAAAGAGAAACTGCATTGGAAAACATATTTGCCAATGATACCTCAGGCAAGGGTTTGATCTCCAAAATATGTAAAGAACTCACACGACTCCACACCAGGAAGACAAACGACCCAATTAAAAAATGGGCAAAAAATCTGAACAGATACTTCTGCAAGGAGGACATATAGAGGGCCCAGAGACATATGAAAAGATCCTCAGCATCACTAGCCATCTGAGAGATGCAAATTAAAACCATGATGAGATACCATGTCACACCAATCAAAATGGCCATCACAAGCAAATCAACAAAGAACAAGTGTTGGAGAGGTTGTGAAGAGAAGGGGACCCTAGTCCAATGTTAGTGGGAATGCAGACTGGTGTAGCCACTGTGGAAAACAGAATGGAATCCCTTCAGAAAACTAAAAATAGTACTCTCTTGACCTGGCAATTCCACTGTTGGGATTATAACCTAAGAACCCTGAAACACCAATCCAGAAGAACCTATGCACCCCAATGCTCAGAGCAGCACAATTTGCTAGAGCCACATTCTGGAAGCAATATAAGTGCCCATCAATAAATGAATGGATCAAAACACTATGGTACATTTATGCAATGGAATACTACTCAGCAGAGAGAAAGAAGGAGATCCTACCCTTTGTGACAGCATTGATGGAAATGGAGAGCATTATGCTAAGTGAAATATGCCAGGCAGTGAAAGACAAGTACCATATGATCTCATCTTTGAATGGAACCTAATCAACAAAACAATCAAGCAAGCAAAATATAACCAGAGACATTGAAATTAAGAACAAAGTGACAGTAACCAGAGGGAAGGTGGGAGGGGAAAATGGGGGGGGATGGGGACGGGTTTTCAGGAACAAGTATAAAGGACACATGGAGAAAACTAAGGGGGGATTGGAACAGCGGAGATAGGTGGGGATAGCTGGGTGTAGGGGAGTGGTGAGGGGAAAATGCAGACAACTGTACTTGAACAACAATAAAACAAGAAAATCTTACATCTTGCAATGAGGAAACGAATTCTCAAACAAAAGTAGCTACACGTGTGAAATGTAGAACATAAGAGAATGACTTACTCAGTCCTCCCTCTTCTACTTGAAACCGAATTTATTAAGAAGAAACAATGTAAATTTGGTCACATTTACAGATTATATATATATATATGTATGTTAGTATACCTGTGTATTTCTTTGCTCTGTGAGCTAAGAGGGCTAAGGGGTTAAAAGTAATGTTACCAGTACCAGTTAGTACACCTACCACCCATATAGTGTTTTCTAATACCTTCTTTAAAAAGAAAAGACCAGGGCTGCTTAAAAATGATGTATTTGAAGACTGAAACAACAATATATAGTATGGCCCTGGAGCATCTTGTTGTGCCAGAATGCAAGAAAAATACTCAAGAAAATTCCAGTGATGGGGATATGTCAATCAAAGGGAGAAATGACCCAACTTGGCAGAGCACCCTATTTCCAAAGCTGAACATTTTGTGCTAGAAAAATATATTATGTATCATTAACCAAAATAAAAAGTAAATATGCATGATTCTATACTAGCATAAATAAATGATCAAATAAATAAATGGGGAGAAGAGACAAATCAATGAAGAATAACATATGTAGCAGCTTCATCCTTAAGGAACTAGAACATAACTCCTCACTTGTTATGTGTGGGTTGTGTACAGAAGCTGGTTGGATAGGGGCATCACCATACTGAATAATCTTAATAAGCACTGCCTCACCAGCTGATCAATGTTAACATAATCAGTAATAAGTCATGTTGATAGTGTGTATTGTTGCTATAACATAATGAGAATGGCACTTTACCTCTGTGATCTTCCATGCCAAAACCAATAGACCTACTCTAATAATGAGAAAAACATCAGAGAAATTCCAGTTGAAGGATATTCTACAAAATATCTGACAAGTACTCCAGAAAACGCTCAAGTTCATTTAAAATAAGGAAAGTGAGAATCTCTCACAGACAATAGGTGGCCAAGGAGACAAGAAAGTTGAATGTAATGTGGTATCCTAGATGGGATTCTGAAACAGAAAATAATTAGGTAAAAACTAAGGAAATGTGAATAAAGTACATGCTTTAATCATTGTGTATCAGCATTAGTTCATTGACTATAACAAATATACCATACTAAAATAAGATAATAATAGCTGACATTGGTTGCAGGAATATGATAACTGTACTATTTTCATAACATTTTTAATCTAAAATTACTCATTAAAAATTCAATTGTCCATAAAAAAGTATGTAGAAAATGTAACTAAGGTTACTCATATTACCTCAATTGTGTGCCATAGATTTATTTACAATAACAAGAATGGTTTGCCTAGAACTTTAGTAAGCATCTCCTGATTTGAGTACCCATCAAGAAATTGAATAAACATAAACCTGTTCTTCTTAACTTTTGGTAACTCTAATTCAACTAAAAAAGAACTTCTAATAATAAACAACCTGACTCTCCTGCCAGCTTTCCATTTATCTTCATTGTGAGCAGTCCCAAGTGCACATATAATCCAGATCATATGCATTGCCAGTGATTTCTTCCATTAGATGCATACCGCTGATTGCAGTCTGAGTATGCTACATCCAGTTACCTTGTGTATTTTGTAGCTATCTCACTCTGGCCACCTTGTAGAAGAGCATTACTGTCTTAAAACTTAATTTAAAAAAGAAATTCTGCATATTTTTTCTCTTTTTTAAGACAGTTATTTTTATTTTTGTTTGTTTTTGAAGGTATTTCATTTTTATTTATTAATTTCAATAGTTAATTTTAATTGTACTTTTCCATTACCATTTATTCTCACATACCCTCTTCCAACTCCACCAGTCCATTACCTCCCACAATCACCATGTTGTTGTCCATGAGTTCTTTTTCTTTTTTGCTTGATCCCTTCACTCCCTATGTCCACAGAGCTGTCAGCCTGTTCTCTATCTACGAGTCTGTCTGTATGATGCTTGTTAGTTCAGTTTGTTCATTAGATTCCACGTATAAGTGAAATCATATGGTATTTGTCTTTCTCTGATTGGCTTATTTCACTTAGAATAATGTTCTCCAGATCCATTCATGCTGTCACAAGGGGTAAAATTTTCTTTTTTTACAGCTGAGTAGTATTCCACATGTAAATGTCGCACAGTGTTTTATATACTCATCTATTGATGGGCACTTAGGCTGCTTCCAAATCTTGACTGTTGTAAATACAATGAACTTAGGGGTGCATATATTCTTTCAAATTAGTATTTCAGTTTTCTTCAAGCACACTAAGTCATAAGGCAGTTCCATTTTTAATTTTTTGAGATATCTCCATACTGCTTTCCACAGTGGCTGCACCAATCTGCATTCCCACCAACAGTGCAAAAGGGTTCCCCTTTCTCCACATCCTTGCCAGCACCTGTGGTTTGTTGATTTATTGGTGGTAGCCATTCTGACAGACATGAGGTCACATCTCATTGTACATTTAATTTGCATTTATTTGATGATCAGTGATGTTGAGCATCTTTTCATATGTCTATTGGCCATCTGTATATCTTCTTTGGAGAAGTGTATATTCAAGCCCTTTGCTCATTTTTTAATTGGATTGTTTATTTTTTTGTATTAAATTTTTTATATTTCTTTATAAATTTTGGATATTAACCCCTTATTATATATATTGGCAAATATGTTCTCCCAACGAATGGGTTGTCTTTTCATTTTGTAATGGTTTCCTTTGCTATGCAAATAAGTTTTTAGTTTGATGTATTCCCATTTGTTTATTTTTTATTTTGTTTCCCTTGATAGAGGAGATATATGAGAAAAATATTGCTGCAAGTAATGTTTGAGATTTTACTGCCTAACCCTAACCCTAACCCTGACCCTAACAAAAACTCTGCTTAATTTTTTTCTTTGTTATAATTTTCAAAATCTTCTGGGAAAATATCATGTCTATGATACTTCATTCTCTTATATTTAGAGTATGAGATCAGACCAAATGAGCTTTTTGTGCAAAGTCTTCGCCCTACAGTCATATAATCCTAAAGCCTATTTCTGGGATGAGAATATACAGTTCTACCAATAATCTAGAAGGTAAATTGGGTTCTCATGTTTACAGAACACAGCATTAATTAATCCGCAAGATACTTCTACTTAAATGACACTTCTTTGAACCAAATTAATAAGCAGTAGAAGTTGCAGTGAATTTTAACAGACCACTATCAGCTTTCCAAAGATTGTACCTCCATTTATTTGTATGAAACATTAAATAAATTAAGATAGGCAAAGTTATTAGACTAGTATCTGATATATTGTAAATGCTGTCTTAGTGTTCACCATTAGTGTTGTTGTTGCTATGAAGGTACTTTATGCGTATTTATTGCTCATACACAAAAAAGAAACAATTGTGTTTTTTCAGAGCCAAAAAAAGAGTTTATCTTTTTTCTTTTTTTGAGATATATTTTATTGATTATGCTATTATAGTTGTCCCATTTTTTTCTACCCTTTCTCCTCTCTGCCCTACACCCCCCCTTCCACCAGCAGTCCCCAACTTTAGTTCATGCCCGTGGGTCATACATATAAGTTATTTGGCTTCTGCATTTCTTATACTATTCTTAACCTCCCCCATCCATTTTGCACCTACCTTTTATGCTTTGTATCCCCTATAACTTTTCCCCTATTCTCCCCTTCCCCTCCCTGCTGATAACCCTCCATGTCAGTTCCATTTCTGTGATTCTGTTCCTGTTCTATTGTTTGCTTAATTTGTTTTTGTTTTTGTTTTAGGTTCAGTTGTTGATAGTTGTGAGTTTATTGTCATTTTACTGTTGGTATTTTTGATCTTCTTTTTCTTCAATAAGTCCCTTTAATATTTCATATAATAAGGGCTTAGTGATGATAAATTCCTGTAACTTGACCTCATCTTGGAAGCATTTTATTTCCCCTTCTTTTCTAAATGATAGCTTTGCTAGATAGAGTAATCTTGGGTGTATGTCCTTGCCTTTCAAGATTTGGAATACTTCTTTCCATCCCCTTGTTGCCTGCAAGTTTTCCTTGGAGGAATCAGCTGATTGTCTTGTGGGAATTCCTCTGTAGTAACTGTCTCCTTTTCTCTTGCTGCTTTTAAGATTCTCTCCTTATCTTTCATCTTGGGTAATGTAATTATGATGTGCCTTGGTGTGTGCTTCCTTGGGTCAACTTCTTTGGGATTCTCTGGGTTTCCTGGACTTCCTGGAAGTCTATTTCCTTTGCCAGATTAGGGAAATTCTCCTTCATTACATTTTCAAATAAGTTTTCAATTTCTTGTTCTTCCTCTTCTTCTTCTGGCACCTCTATGATTCAGATATTGGATCATTTAAACTTGTCCTGGAGATTCCTAAGCGTCTCCTCATTTTTTTCTGAATTCTTGTTTCTTCATTCTGTTCTGGTTGAATGTTTATTTCTTCCTTCTATTCCAAATTGTTGATTTGAGTCCCAGTTTCCTTCTCGACACTGTTGTTTTCCTGTATACTTTGTTTCATTTCACATTGCATAGCCTTCACTTCTTCCTTTATTTTGCAACCATACTCAACCATTTCTGTGAGCATTGATTACCAGTGTTTTGAACTCTGCATCAGATAGGTTGGCTATCTCTTGATCACTTAGCTGTTTTTAGAGCTTTGATCTGCTTTTTCATTTGGGCCATATTTTTTTTGTTTGTGTACCTGTTACCTTGTAAGGGGAGGAGACTTATGTATTTGCCAGGGGAGGGCCACCCATGTAGCTGCGTTTTGGTGCTGTTTGTGGGTGAGAGGTCCGAGAAGGAACAGTGCTGCTTCCTCATCTCTTGCCCTGCTTTCAGTCACTTCCCTTGCTACCCACAAGCAAATTGGGCCCTTCTGGTGATGATTCCCTGGGTGGGTAAATTTGTAAGTTCTAGGATCCTGTCAGTCTCTCCAGTGAACTCTCCTGTGAGGCTGGGAATTTCTCCTGCTGCCACAATCCCCACAGGTTTTTACAGTCAGAGCTTTGAGGATTTATTTCTCCTCTCTGGAACCCTGGGTTGCACAATCTATCTTGCTCCCCAGTTGTTCCTCCTGCTTTATCTGCACAAAAATGTGGGACTACCAGGTCTGACAGATGCTGCCTTGCTGTGCATCTTCTCTGCCCCAGCTGCCCTTCTCTGCCTCTGCTACCAGTCTGAATGAATGTTTCTTCTTTACCTCCTTGGTTGTCAGACTACCATACAGTTCAATTTTCTGGCAGTTCTGGTTATTTTTTGTTTTTAAATTTGGCATTGTCCTTTTTTTGGTTTCTGAGGAAGCAAAGTGTATCTACCTACACCTCCATCTTGGCTAGTAGTTCCCAAAGAAAAGAAGCAATCGTTATTAGCTGCATATAATTGTCCATACTGGGAAAGTGTGCCAATGGTGACCCTTATTATCAGTGATCTTGAAGGCTCAGTGGGAGCTGATGAATGACAGGAATCTCATGTGGTGATTCTATAAAATAAATACTAGGAGATTGATCCTCATGATTAAGAATCTCACATTAGTATTTTTAATATAATTAGCCCCCAAATTGGAGGAATATTAGTTTCCTTTTGAGCCTCAGTAATAACATTAAGCCTTCTCATGACACTTAACAATTTACAAAATAGCATCTCATACATTTTCTGTACAAACCTATATGGTCAGTAGGAAACCAAAACAGAGCAAAATGTTGGCGTGGCTCTGAGGAATATATTATCTGTGTTATGACTTCTGCCCTCACATTAGTGAAAATTTAAGGATTTTCTCTTTACAATTACATTAGCATTTTGTGACATCATTCCATGAAAGGAATTTGCTGGTTCTGAATTTAATCCAATTAAAATCTTGAGATTTTTAAGGAAAGATTTCTAGATGCTTAGTTTGCATTGCTCTCTTTTTGCATGAGCATTTTCTACAATTATGGAGAAAAAGTAGCCACCCTATAATAAAAATGTCATAGGTCATGATGTCCTAGGTCAAAAACCAAGGCCTATAGTATCTAGCAGATTTTCTGGTTAAATCTAAGTTCTCAATGTTTACTGAGTGTGTTTCAATATGTCAACCCATGAAGATTTTAGCCACAAACTATAAAGAATTTCTTAATCATAATTAACACTTTCATGGTTCTCCTTTATATTGTAACATAAGTCCTTTATATTAAATTTTGTACATTGCAGAGTTTGGAGAAGATCCATAGCTTTCATCAGATCCTTCAAAGATATCTTCTATTTAAAAAAACTTGGTAAGAAGAGTAAGTAAAAGCATAAATGACCTAATCCCGTATCATCCCTATTTACATTGATGTATACCAATAGTTTGAAGGAACTATTTGGGTAGCATCTTCCATAGTTAAATAAATTGATGTTATTTTCATGTCTCAAATATGCTCAACTATTATTTTATCAAAGAAATCTCTCCTGACCAACCTTCATAAAGTAACAACTTCTTTCATTTCTTTACTGTCACCCCACTTTATTTTTTAAAGAACTGGAGAGCATTATGCTAAGTGAAGTAAGCCAGGTGATGAAAGACAAATGCCATATGATCTCACTTATAAGTGCAATCTAATCAACAAAACAAACAAGCAAGCAAAATATAAACAAAGATATTGAAATAAAGAACAGACTGGCAGTAACCAGAGGAGTGGGAGGGGGATAATGAGGGAAAGAAGGGAAACGGTTATCAAGGAACATCTATAAAGGACCCATGGACAAACCAAAGGAGGTACGATTGAGGGTGGGAGGTGATGGTGGATGGGGCAGGGCAGAGCAGCGAGGGGAACATGGAGACAACTGTACTTGAACAATAATAAAAAGAATATATCACCAACTGACAATATATATTTTTATTTATTTGTCTGTGTCTATGAACTGTTCCCTTTATTAGAATGTAATATGAGCCACCAGAATAGGAGCTTTACATTGCTCTTTTTAAAAAATATTCAGAGACTAAAATTGTGCCTGGGTATGTAGCAGATAATCAATAAATATTTGATAATGAATACATGAGCTAATGCTAAAAATAAACTGTTAACTCTTCAGTCACCAAATGTGCATGAAGCCTACTTAACAATCATGAAGTAACCAGTAAAGTACAATAATCCCCCAAAAGCAATGTCATAAAGAAGTGTCACCTGTTTCAAAATGGGTGTAAAATACAGAGTCCAGCAGAAGTAATGCCTGCTTGAGTGTGGTTGGTAGGGAATGTGAATGTCTCGCATGAGATAGACAGCAATTTGAACATTTCACCTCAAATGTCATATGGTATGCTTGAGTGTGGTATTATGTTACAGAGTTACATGCTTGTGATTTTGTAATAAAATATTTTGTGATAAAAAGGGCAATTATTTGTGCCAGACCCTATAAATAGCAACACTAGGTTCCTATGCAGCTACAGAGTTTGGTGTGGTTCATTGGGGGAGCCATTTTAAGCTCTTTCCAAGCCCCCCCAAAAAAGCATTAATTTTTTTAAAGCTTCTGTAAAAATTCTTGTATTGATTTAGTGAGGTGAGAAAAAATGCAGGATTGAACAGAGAAGCACGAAGAATATACGGCTTAAAGAGCACTCTGATTTGAGGGGGCACTGCCTGAACAATGATGTGGTTCCTAGCATGAAAAGCCAGTTTTTTATAAATCATGTTGAAAGAGAGCAAACATTCAGAAATTCCACAACAGAATGGATATAAGGTAGGAGCTATGGCTAGAAATATACTAACTGAAGTGTACCAAAAGTCTAAATTTTGAAATATTGCAGATAAAGAAATTATTATCAAATGTGAAATATGCAGATTTAAATTTAACAGAAAATGTACAGAATCAATTCTATGAGAACTGCAAGACTTTCTTGAGAAAAAAAAAATAAAAGTTGAATGAATTGAAAAACATAAACCATATTGGGGTTGGAGTTTTATCAGGTTTTGCTCAAGTGTTTTTTAAAATTAAATTTACTGGGGTGATATAGGTTAACAAGATCATAGCTTTCAATGTTTTCTGCATTTTGAAGTTCTGTGATTAGGTGCATAAACATTTAGAATTGTTTTACTCTTCTGTTGAATAAAATATCATATTATGAAATGAACTTCTTTATCCTTAATAATACAAGGGGAACCCCCAAAATGAAATTATCTTCTCTAGGGTGGGCCCCTTGTAGTACAAGCTCTCTCAATTAGCTGAGTGTTCTAAATGCAGAACCCATCTGTATCAGTGCACCAGCTGACATTATTGTGAGAGGCTGCATTCTGCTTCAGTGAATTTTCTTTTATTGTTGTTCAAGTGCAGTTGTCTGCATTTTCCCCTCACCACTACCCCCACCCCAGCCATCCCCACCTCCATCCCTTGATCCCACCCCCTTGGTTTTTCCCATGTGTCTTTATAGTTGTCCCTGAAAACCCTTCCTCCTTTTCCCCCATTATCCCCTCCCACTTCAATTTGTTACTGTCAATTTGTTCTTAATTTCAATGTCTGTGGTTATATTTTGCTTGCTTGTTGTTTTTTTTTTTAGACTCTTTTAATGTGTTCACCCATTTCCTGATGGTTAATTTACAAGTGTACTTATCCACACTGCACTCAGTGCTTAGGAGTTTTTGACCAAAAACAGCATGAACCCCATGCCCCAGGCTCCCTATCTACCCAACATCTCCCCAAGCAAATTTATTTATTTTTGTTTTCCCCAGATGAAAAAAGTCCTGAAAGGGAAACATTTTGCTGATGTGGAAGAGAAAAACAAAAAATGGCAGAAGCACTAAAAGGCATCAGAATAGACAAGTTCAAAAACCATTTTGAGCAGTGGAAAAATGTCTTGATAGGTGTAGTGCATTAAATGGAGAGTACTTTGAAGGTGACTGAAGTTTAAACATGTAAGAACAAATTTTTATAAATTGATTTTAATTTATAAGTTAATATAATCTTTTATAAATACATTGGTCCAGCTTTCTTTTAATTTGTGTTAACATGGCATATTTTACCCCATTCTTTTGTTCTTACTTTATTTGTATGTTTATAATTTCTCCCTGTGTTTTCACAGGGAGAAATAGTTGGGTATTGCTCTTTC
>PVKU01006164.1:0-109013 GCA_004027475.1 Anoura caudifer
GTGGGTACCGCCCTGTGCTGGAAAGGGCAGGTTCCTTAGGGCGATCAGGACTAAGAAAGAACATGTAAAATCCTGTGAAGCCTGCTTTGTTCAGAATGCTCTCAATTAAATAAGGGTCCAAGCAAGAAGTGAGTTAGTTCCTCAAAGTTTTATGGCTCTTTAGCTATCTGACCCTGACTGAAAATAGGCCCTCAGAGTTCTTTGTGCGTTATCTATTGTTTGATCCTTACGGCCTGACAATGGTTAATGAGCCTGTGTTCCTGTGCAAAACGACCCAATAAAAGCCCATTGAGGAAGAGGCTCTTGGCCCTTCTCCTTTGAGAGATCCGCCCGCCGCCTTTCCTCCCCAAGCAGATCACGTCTTGGTAGGCTTATTCTCATCCGTGGGGGCGGGGGGAGGGCCCGAACAGGCCACATAAATTACAAGTGTTTTTTTTCTCATGCGTAAGCAAGATATATAGTCTCTTCTGAAATAGTTAAGTGGTAAAGCCCCCATTCACTTACCTGTCCCAGTTCAGGCCTGCTCCCAGAGATCACCTTCCCAAACCCTAACCCTGCAAATCTTTGAAAGGCTTTTCTCCAGCAGGTTCATTTCCCAGCGTCAAGGCGAAGGCATGTAGGAGAGAGGAGGGGAGCAGCTGCTTGGGGGTAACACCGCCCTCACAAAACACGCGTGCGACAATCGCCGTGGTTCCTCGGCCTTGGCCTGTGCGCATCAGTCTGTGCTCCTCTGAACTCTCACATACGTGTCTACGGGCCCTGCAGAAACTCCCAGTGTTGTTTTGGTGGCTTCTTTTTCCACGTGTGAATGGTATCACCTTATGTGCACCGTTGCACAGCTTGCTTGTTTAACTGAATAGTGTGTCTGAGAGGCAGCGAGCTTGCTCTGGAAGGCTTGGGTTGCTTTAAAGAACGCCAAGGGCTTCCACAGAATGAGAAGAGCAGAGTTTGTTTGGCAGTTTCTCCTCATTTTATGGATGAGAAACGGGAGGCCCACCGATGTTAAGTGACTTACCTGAGGTTACCCGCCCACTCGGTGCTCAGGAGTGGGTGAGAACCCAGGCGGGGCCAGTTCTCCAGCACACGTGGATACTTCTGTGTTATCAGGTTCCCCTGACAGGCTGCCTGCTTTCTTTCCTCTCTATTCTCTCTTACCTGCTTAACCTCCAGAAGCTACCCTGGGCTCTACTTCTGATCAGAATGTCCTGATTCGTGGGGCCAGATTTGTGCCGGTTTAGAAAGCACTCCAGGACTGACAAATACTTTGAAACACATTTACCGCAGGTACAAAGTGTCTTTCGGCATTTTAATATTTTATTTTATTTTGCCAACCCAACACTTTCGTAAACCCTTAGGCTATCCTCCAAATCTTTGAAAGATTTTTCTCCAGCCGGCTTACTTCCCAGAGTCAAAGGGAAGGCGCGTAGGAGGGGTGTGGGGAGCGACTGCTTGGGGGTAACGCCGCCCCCACAAACACGCGTATGACGGCCGCAGCGGTTCCCACAAATAAATGTGACGGTTTCGTGGGTTAACAGGAGTCTCTGTTTCTGAGATTCCCGCAACATCAGAATGGGAGGGTGGGCTCAGAGACTCATTTGCTTTATAAATAAGAGAGACTTTATTCTCCCCCAGAGACTTTCAGAGCATTCGAGACTCAGGGGCTAATCCCTGAAGAGGTTCCATTCTTGACAATGGCCCACGTGCCGCGGCAGTTAGAGAAGCCACCACCTCCAAAAAATAAGAATTGTTAAGGAAGGTTCCGTTTGTGAATTCTGTTTGCCCATGAAATGAAGCAATTTTTGCATCTCAGCAGCAGGGTTGGAACTTCGCATAGATGTATTTGAACATAAAATTTTAAGGCCGCTGCTGCCCTGGCTGTGTGCTTACAAGGCCCCCTCCTCTGCCCCGCCTTCCCCATCGGCCACCTGGTTAGTTTTCTGAGAGTTTCTGCGGGAAAGGTTTACAACGGCTGGTTTCTGGGTTGATGTCATATCGATAAATTATGGCGCTTTAAACAGATGTGATCTCACAGCACGGAATCCTTTAGGGTAAAGCCTGTGAAAAGGTTTCTTTCCCCCTTGGTTTCGTTGTAGTTTTGCTGTTTGGAGATTTTATGTTGTTCATTTAGTTCTCTGGCTATTGGGGTTTTATAGTCGTACTTCCTTTGTTTAATATAATTTCCTTTTTTTTCTTTTAGCTATTTTTGTTAGGGTGCCCAGAGGCTTCAGTTATGAGTGGCTGTAAAATAAAATATATTATGATTATTACAATGATAAAGTATAAGCTTTTAAGAGTCTGCTTATATTGACCCATATATTCTCTCTCTCCGTTTCCAAGATATGCACAGAGGCGTTTCTGGGATGCCGTAGAGAACGGCTCCCGATTTAAAAGCAGCGGTTGAGAACAGCAAACCCGAAGTTACGGTGAGAGAGCTTCAGGCTGGACCGGCTCACAGCAGAAGTGAGACTGGGGATCTTGCATTCTCTTCTGTGAAGTGGCGGAAGATGTCAGCCCCTGAGTTTAAACTTGGTCACTAATCCTTTTTCCCAAGCTACCCAGCTTCCCGGAGTCTTAGTTTTCTCAGCTGTGCATTGGGAGAGAATGCGTTCTTCACGCTGAGCTTGTTATGAGGACTGAATGAGATAATATGTACGGAAACTTCCAGGCATGTAGTAGGTGCTCAGTAAGTACCAACTAGTGTGACTATAAGCTGCACTCCCTGTTACGCCCTCAGGGTGCCTGGTCTCCTGTGTTTCCGGAGCCGTGGCAGTTGCTCCAGAGTGGGCACGCATGTTGTGTCTGTCCTCCACGGTAAGGTTTCCTGTGCTACTGGGCCCTTCCAGTCGCAGATCCCAGGCTCCGTTCCAACAAAGCCTTGCTTCGCCCAGTTGTGCTGAAAAGGGGGTTGATGGCCACTCAAGTGTGAAATGATAATGACTGATGAACGCCACCCCTCCAGGCAGTGTTCGTAACATTACAGATTTTGCTTTTAGCGTTGAGAATGAAAGGAAACTCTCTCTAATGGTGGACTATTTATCTATCTATCTAGCTATCCACACACACACGTTTTTTTTTTTTTTTTTAAGAGAAGGAGGCTTCTTATCCCCAAACCTTTCAAGTCATACCAGGTAGGTAGCTGCCTAGTCTCTGTGCTTACGCTGATCACTTCCCTTGCTGGGTAGAAGAGTGTCCCCCCAAATTCACGTCCAACTGGAGCCTGTGAACGTGACCTTATTGAGGAATAGGGTCGTTGCAGATGTATTCAAGTTAAGATTCCGGTCATACTGGAGAAGGGCGAGTCTTAAATGCAATACGACTGGAGTCTTTATTTTTTTTTTTAAGTATAATTTATTGATTATGTTATTACTGTTGTCCCATTTTTTCTTCCTTTTTATTTCCCTCCATCCTGCACCCCTCCTTCCACCAGCAATCCCCACCCCCCACCCTTAGTTCATGTCCATGGGTCATACATATAGGTTCTTTGGGTTCTCCCTTTCCTATACTATTCTTAACCTCCTGCTGCCTATTTTGTGCCTGCCATTTATGCTTCTCATTCCCTGTACCTTTTCCCCTATTCTCCTCCCAGCCTCTCCTCACTGATAACCCTCCATGTGATCTCCATTTCTGTGATTCTGTTCCTATTCTAGTTGCTTGCTTTTTTGTTTTCATTTTTGTTTTTTAGGTTCAGTTGTGGATAGTTGTGAGTTTGTTGTCATTTTACTGTTCATAGTTTTGATCATCTTCTCTTTCTTAGATAAGTCCCTTTAACATTTCATATAATAAGGGCTTGGAGATGATAAACTCCTCTAACTTGACCTTATCTGAGAAGCACTTTATCTGGCCTTCCATTCTAAATGACAGCTTTGCTGGATAGAGCAATCTTGGATGTAGGTCCTTGCCTTTCATAACTTGGAATACTTCTTTCCAGCCCTTTCTTGCTTGCAAAGTTTCTTTGGAGAAATCAGCTGATAGTCTTATAGGAACTCCTTTGTAGGTAACTGTCTCCCTTTCTCTTGCTGCTTTTAAGATTCCCTCCTTATCTTTAATCTTGGCTAATGTAATTATGATGTGCCTTGGTGTGTTCCTCCTTGGGTCCAACTTCTTTGGGACTCTCTGAGCTTCCTGGACTTCCTGGAAGTCAATTTCCTTTGCCAGATTGGGGAAGTTCTCCTTTATTATTTGTTTAAATAAGTTTTCATTTTCTTGCTCTTCCTTTTCTCCTTCTGGCACCCCTACTATTAGGATGTTGGAATGTTTGAAGGTATCCCAGAGGTTCCTAAGCCTCTCCTTATTTTTTTGAATCCTTGTTTCTTCATGCTCTTGACTGTTTATTTCTTCCTTCTGCTCCAAATCATTGATTTGAGTCCCAGTTTCCTTCCCTTCACTGTCGGTTCCCTGTATATTTTTCTTTATTTCTCTTTGCATAGCTTTCCCTTTTTCCTCTATTTTGTGACCATCTTCAACCATTTCTGTGAGCATCCTGATTACCAGTGTTTTGAACTCTGCATCTGACAGATTGGCTATCTCCTCATCACTTATTTCTTTTTCTGGAGTTTTGATCTGTTCTTTCATTTGGGCCATTTTTTTTTTTTTTTGTGTGTCGACACACCTGTTATGTAGTAAGGGGCGGAGCCTTAGGTATGTGCCAGGGTGGGCAACCCACAGTGATGTGGCACTGTATATGGGGAGGGGTCGGAGAGGGAACAATGCCACTTGCTCAACTCTTGGCCAGCTTTCAGTCACTTCCACTGCTATCCACAAGCAAATTGGGCCCTTCTGGTGCAAATTCCTAGGTGGGTGGGTTTGTGTATATTCTGGGACCCTGTGGGTATTTCCAATGAACTCTCTTGTGAGACTGGGAGTTTCTCCCACTGCTGCGACCCCCACAGATTTTTACAGCCAGAGATTTTGGGGCTTTATTTCCCCCCACTGGAACCCTGGGTTGCGTGGTCTGTCTCGCTCCCCAGTTATTTCTCCTGATTTATCCACATACAAACATGGGACCACTTTGTGCACCAGCTGCCTTGCCACACATTGTCTCTGCTGGGCTGCCCATCTCTGCTCCTCTTACTGGTTTGAATGAATGCTTCTTCTTTAACTTCTTGGTTGTCGAACTTCCGTACAGTTTGATTTTCTGGCAGTTCTGTTTTTTTTTTTTTTTTTAATTTGTTGTCCTTCTTTTGGTTGTATGAGGAGATAAAATGTATCTACCTGTCTCCATCTTGGCCAGAAGTTCTCTGCAGTCTTTATACGAAGAGGGTAATTTGGACACAGAGATACAGACAATACAGGAGATCAGGCAATATGAAGGCAGGCAGAGAATGATGTGTCTGCAAGTATAGGAGCTACGAGGGTTGCTGGCAACGATCAGGGCATAGAAGATGTGAGGAAGGATTCTTCCTCAGAGCCCTCAAAAGGAACGTGGACCCGCCAGCACCTTGACTTTGGACTTCTAGCCTCCAGAACTTTGACAGAATATACTTTCGTTGTTTTTAGCCACCCTGTGTGTGGTTCTTTGTTACAAGGGCCCCAGGAAACTAATATAATGACTAAGTAAGACATTTGCTGAATGTTCAGGACCAGCCCAGGGGGCCCAGAAAGAAGGAACACTTGCAGGGGGATTTTAGTGGCAGATAAGTGACGTTGACTGCAGTGGGGCTTGGAGAGCAGAGTGCAAGGTGTGTGCTCCTCAGGGGAGGAAGGGCACGCATAGGAAGTGTGGAGAAGCAGTACCTTTAGTGTTTCTGAATGAGGAACTACCTGCACTCAATGAGAGGTGCTTCCCTTTATAAAAGGAATACACTCCCAAAATACTCCATGCCAACTAAATTTTTAAAAAAATTTCTCTAGGAGAAAGTGAAGTTTGAAGGGTCATTGACATTTCAAAAAACTCTAAAGATAAGAGAAATCTACTCCCCTTCCCAATCTGGGCATTTTTTATTTTGTAAGTTCCCATCCTTCTCCTTGCGAAAGTGAGGACTTCATGAAACGCAGGTGGAGAGCCCAAGGAGGTTTGGGAGAATCAAGGGAGACCAACTTTCTCTTGTTTCCTATAGGGGGAAAAATCATACAATTCTGCTAATTTAAAAATTTGAGAATGATCTCTTTAGACACTTGATAATTTATTTCTGAATGTGAAGGAATAGAGTTTAGCAAGAAGTGGCTATTGTGTGTCAAAATAGAGGAGGCCCTTATTCGGTTATTTGAAATAACTGAGAAAAATAGTGTTGTTGAGCCATCTATTCAACAAGCATTAGTGTGTGCTACATGGTAGACACTCTGTTGGGAGCTTGGGGAGAAAGACACCAATAATCTTGACCTTTGCCATCGATGACATTGGGGGAGGAGGCACACAGGCTTTGGGCACAGGCAAAAATGTCCACGATGAACATTTCTGAATGTCCCCAAATGCTGGGCCCTACGTCATTGCTTCACATGCAGGACAGCATCATTTATCCCCGCACAACCCTATGAGTTAGGTCCCCACTTTACAGATGAGGAAACTGAGAATTGGAGAGGCTGAGTAACTTTCCTAGTGTCGTTAAGTTAAGTGGGGAAGCTGATGTTCAAACTGATCTGCGGCCCTGAAGGCTCGACTCTTCATCACTCCAAGTTCTTGAGATGTAGCTGTTGCATGAGCTCAAGAGTCAGATTCCCTGGATTTGAATCTTGTTCATCACCCCACCCCTCCAAGGCTAATTGTGCTCCCCTCTTTGGTTCTTCAGAAGAGGGCTAATGTTAGTACCTGCCTCATAGGGTTGTTGTGAAATCGAAATACTCTGACTCAGGCAAACCATTTTCCACGGCACCAGATGCAACAGGGGCAGTCATGAACTACCAGCTTTTGTTACCACATGCTGGTGGGGGCTCCTGTAGGGGTGTGGCCAGAGGGCTGTGCAGGCTCTGCCTCCTCGGGCCTGGTGCTTGGGTTCCAGTCGGAGCAAGAATCTTTCCTGAAGTCAGAAGGGAGATTTACATGTGAGGGAGGCTTTGGAACTGTGGGTGGTATGCAACGGGGAGGAGCAAAAATTAGGGAATTAATTTTCATAAAGTCCCATTTTAAAAGTGATAGTGGTTTCAGTCTGTGTGAATGTATTCCACTTAGTATTTGCTATACAGGCCATACCTAAGGGGTGGGAGTGGAGATGTGCTGGAACATTCTTTTAGGCAACAGTCCCTACTTACCTAGTCATGTAGGTCTTTTAAAAAATACAGGTGCTATTTGGGAGTGTTCGAACAGTACCTTCCAAAAGTTGGGAACACTTTACGTCACATCGTTTTAACACTTGGGGACTAGCAGAAAGCTGGCTCTGAGGAAATAGGTAAATTCACAGGGCAGGTGAATTGATGGACACACTGGCAACTGGTACCTCAGGCTACCTAGTAGTGGGGGCATTTTTGAAGTGCAGAGGCTTGAACTTGAATCTAGTGCATAGCTAACTCATGGAGTCTTCAAACTTTGACTCAAATATCTCCTCTTTTAGGAAGCTTTCTCTAATCCCCTAAAACAGCGATTTTCAGCCGGCGTGCTGCAGCCCACAGGTGTGCCACAAGGATTTTAAAGCACGCAGTACCCGACTATTCAGTCAGGGGCGCTGACCTCTATTCCCTTAGGTTGTCAAATAAAAGCATGACAACATCCAACACAACAATAGCTGTCTGGTGTGAATGAATCAATACCTATTTTTTTGGTCAGATTGGCAAAAAAATGTATCTTTTGGTGTGCTGCAGAATTTTAGTAATTAGTTTATGTGTGCGGTGAGATGACAAAGGTTGAAAGTTGCTGCTCCAGGGCCCTTATCCGTGCTCTCCTCTCTCATTCAGAACAGCCTGAACGGAGCACTCACCACCCTTTGTTAGAGGGATCCGGGGCGGAGTTCGCTGCCTCACTGCAGCCCTCGTCCTATTTCTAACACCGTGGAAGCGGCACATGGAGGGATCCAAGTTGTAGCTGGACCGGGCAGGCATTACCAGGTCAGCAAAAAGTAGCCAGAGTGTGCGCAGAAAGGGGGAAGTCAAAGAACGCTGACAACAGTTTCTTATTTCACAGTCTTGCGTCAAATAGACTTTGGCTATACATAGCTGAATTTAAAGTCCAATGCATTGTCAATCCAGACCCTTTTTATAACATTAATTCTATCTAGAATAATTCTTTTTCCCCCATTCAGACCTGGAAAAACCAAATCCTCAGGCAGCGTGCTTTACTTTCTCGGACTGGCTTGGGTTCGGGAGAGAGAAGAGACATCGATCCATCTTTCCTAGGACGTGAGAGAATTTAGATCCATGAAAAATACAGCCTAAGGCGGAGAGCCAGGCCTCAGGAAGAGTGTCCACCCTGTCAGGGCCAATGGCACTACCCATTGTGTCCACAGCTTCTTCAACGTGGGGGTGCCACTGGCCTTGAGAGAGTGGAGCCACGGTCTGCTGGTTAACTTAATAATACTTACCCAGGTCCCTTACACCTTGGGGAGTCTTAGTGACTTTCAGATCGGCTGTATCTCTGGGGAGCGCTCTATCCTCTGTGCCTGAGAGGCTGACGAGGATTCTTCTAAATATTTTCTCAGCCAGCTTTGGGATGATTTCAAATGCGAGGAGAGAAGTTGAGGGTAGAAAATTCCCCTTTTCCCCCAAGAACATATTGTTGCGAATCAGTGTAGACAGGCTGTAAGGTTCTAGATTGTGTTTAAAATTTCTGTTCATTGTAGAACAGCCTCCGCGCCGTGCCCGGGCAGAAGGAGCCCTTTCCTTGATGGGAGCCAAGGCACGGTCCCACCAGCCAGCCAGCCGCTGTCCTGTGTTTGGGATGTTTTGCTACTTGCTACTGGGAGGGCTTACAGCACCCAACTCGCCCCTAAACAAATGAGCTCTAACGCTTGGGTTACAAAGGGCTGTACATTTAAACTTACTCAACTTATGTTTGTTAGGGCTTCTCTCTCCTTGCACAAGGCTCGCCACTCTGAGTTGTTACTGTTACTACTACCTGATTCTGTGATGGAGATTTAAGCAAAACAAACCTGAATGACTTGGTGCTTTGGAATCCCCAGAACCACTTATACGCGGGAGATCTGGGACTGGGGGCGGGGCTTGATGCATCCAGGTCGGCCCTGCCGCTTGGCTAACAACAGGTGAGCTGCTTCAGTTTGGGGAAGGTAGAGCAGTACGCTGTCAAGTATATAAACATGGAAGCAGATAGATTGGATTCAGATTCCACCGCTTACTAGAGGAGGGACGTCAGCTCTCACGGAGTTGTCTTTTTCATTATTTTCTCTTTTGGAATGGATAATACTTTTACAGGTTTGAAACATTTAAAAATATATGTGCTTAGAATTTGTTCTCTCCTTTGTCCCTAATTCCTCTTGCTTGCCTTTTTCCTGATGATCCCCATAGGCAATTATTGTTACTAGGTTTTTATTGTTCCTTCTGGTGGTTTATAGTGAGAATGTAAGCAAATGTGAAAATATAATTATTTTCCCTTTTTTCTTATTCAAAAGGCATCCCATTATATACATTGTCTTGAACGTTGTCTTTTGTGTTTCTAACATCAAAACATAAAAACCCCCTCATTTTTTACGGCTGCATTGTAGCCCATGACATGGATGTACCATTGTTCATTCAACCCGTACACTGTTGCATTGTTCCTGGTCTTTTGCTATTAAAAATACAGGCTTCCCTGCCGTTGGAAAGGAGAGCATTCCTATGAAAGAACCGAAATGGCACACAGTGAAGAAGTGATCACCTTAGGCTGACACGGACGAGCTGACTGCAGTTCCTGGGGAAGGAGCTTGGTGGCGCTGTTGTCGCTGCTCAGGTGTCCCCGCCTCTACAATGGCTCCCTGCAAGGTAAATGCTGGATGCTGTTACCGCTTTTTGCCTTTTTTCTTAAAAGCAAACATCCTCTTTAACTGAATCCTGTAGGAACGCCTTTGAAGATGGTATGACTTACTTTCCTCTGTGCCTTATTCATGAAGGCAAATCTCTTTTTGGTCTGTCTCAGGATTAACTGTGCTTCTACACAAGCAATTTGATTTTCTTCTCTGGACACTGGATTGCGTGATGGATTGTCTTTTCCTCTTTTCACCTCAGCTGCTAGGAGGCTCAGAGCCGAATTTGCTATTCTCCTCGTGCTAGTGTCTACACTTTTAGGGCAGTTGTATTATAATCCAAACTTTGTAGAATTGCTTGGGGCCCTTAAAAAAAATCGCTATAGCCAGGTCACAGCCTATACCAATTAGGTCACAATCTCTGGGGATGGGGCTCAGGCACCAGCACCTTTTAACGCCCCTCAGGGGATTCTAATGCATAGACAGGATTGAGAACAGGTATTCTAAAGTAACATTACCCCTAGCTTCATTTCATTTATTGTTATTATTTTTCTTTCCTGGTGATAAATATTATTTCTCTCACCCTCTCCATATATACCTCTTTTTTCATGCGGAGAGTTATACATGGCTTCTTATGAGCCATCTCAACAGGGCTGTTGGCAACAAGGAGGTAAAAGGGACGGAGGAGTTGTTTATTCATTTATGCCTGCATTGTTTATTTTTATTCAGCAAACATTTATGAAGTGCTTTGCGCTCAGCTCCATGTTTTGGGGATAAAAATTACCTCTATGTTTGTTGAAAATAATGTCTAAGAGGGATTCTTCCTGGAGAATATGGTTCTTAGGTGTATGATAATTTCAGGCTGTCTAACAGGAGAACTGTGCTTCTGACATTTCTCCTGCCCTCCAGGGAGGGTCTCGGCATTTACCCAGAGAAACATCCTAACTTGTCCGCAGCAGGGCCTAGAACTTAGAAATGCGTCAGTCCCTAGAAGGCATCTTGGCCCCAGGAAAAGCAAGCATTTGTATGATGAGGAATAGAGTGGATTTTGGCTTATGTCTTTCATCACTTGGCCGAGGTAGCAGCAGAGAACATCAGCGGAAACAATTGTCGGCCTAAGCTCCACGTGAGAGCCACAGACTCAGCTGAGGAGGCTGGCGGTCGGGGTGTGGGCGGATGGTAGCAGCAGGGACCCTCGCTCGTCAGCCTGTGCCCTCTGAACTCAGGAGCCCCTTTCCCTTGGGTACCGGCCAAGATGCATCCCGGCTGTCTGTAGACCACAGGGCAGGACGGACTGCAGCAGCAGTACCCAGTCAGTGGTCTGCTACGGAGGAATGAGGAAAGCAAACAGGTGCCCGCAGGCCCCCATTGACAGGGTTATCTGGAGGTGCACTGACTCGCCTCTAGCTGAGAACAGCCCTGTAGGGAACAGACAAGGGGGGAGGAAAAGCCCAGCCTAAAAGTATTCAAAGCCTAAGTCCAGCTCTGGCCTGGTGGTTCAGTTGGTTGGAGTGTCCTTCCCTACAGCAAAATGTTGCAGGTTCGATCCCAGGTCAGGGCATATACCTAGGTAGAGGGTTTGATCCCTGGTGGGGCTGTGTATGGGAGGCAACTGATTCATCTCTCTCTCTCGCATTGATGTCTCTCTCTTAAAATCAACAAACACATCCTCTGGTGAGGATTAAAAAAAGACAAAATGCCTAAGTCCAGCTTCCCGGTATCAGTTATGTCATTGGAAGCATGTAGATTCCAGGCTGGGGGGCAACTTGTGTTCAATGGGTGGAAACAAGGATTCAGAAAACACCCTAAAATTGTGGCTGAATGCAAGACTGGGAACCATTTGGACTTCTGATCCCAAGGTGGAAGCCCGTGCTGATTTTGTGGGCGTGGCTGCCTGTGGTAGCAGAAGCAGGCAAGCAGCAGGGGCCACACCAAAGATGGGTCTCACCTTTGCAGCAGGCGTCCCTGCCAAGGTGGGACAGTCTGAGATGCTCCCTAGTGGATGCAGATGTGCGGGGAGAAAATGGAACAGAAGCTCCCCACCCCCGAGCATGCGCACTTCCCTGCTCTGCGTTTTGTTGTCATTTTCAGTTCCCTCGTGTCTAGGTCTAACCTATGTTGTTAAAAGTGAAATTAGAAAGAAAAAGGGGGAGCAGTCGTGGCCCCAGATGACACTGGAAAAGGGGGCAATTGGTGGCAGCGTCGGATTTCCTCAGCCGGAGTCAGAGTCGCTCAAATGAATAAGCAGAAAGCGTTGGCATCCCTGGCGCCTAGTGGTCCGTTGAAGTGAAGCCGAGCTGCAGGGCCATTTTGTGTGTCCTTGAGCTTCTACCGCAGGGGGCCACGTAGACCCCAGGGACACCCCAGCCTTCCTCCTCCCCTTTCTCTTCTTCACGGAGGGAGCCAGCCTCCCCAATTCTGGAAGGATTTATGCCCTTCGGAGGAGCAAGTTTTATTTATTTATTTACTTTTATTTTTTAACGATCACCACCAGAGGGTACTTTTTCATTGCTGTCAGAGAGAGAGGGAGAGAGGGAGAGAGAGGAAGAAGGAGGAGGAGGAGGGGAGGGGAGAGGAGAGGAGAGGAAGAAGAAGAGGAAGAGGAGGAAGAGGAGAGGGAGGAACATTGATGCGAGGGAGAAACATCAGCTTCTCTCCTTCTCCTAGGTGCCCCCACCCAGGCACCCACAACCCTTCAGTTCACGAGATGATGCTACAGACAACAGAGCCACACTAGCCAGGGCTGGAGGAGCCTATTTTAAAGCCAGAAGGCTTTTGGTGATGTGCGAAGGCACAGATAACAACCCCATTGGCCGGGCCACTTGATGGAGGCCGTGCAGTTCCGACTTGTTGGCCAGCGGGGTCGGAGGCTGTAGGGTGGGGCTGGCTCTGAATGTGTCCTAAGTGAGTGAAGCAATGTTAGAGAAGTGAGGACCAGGGTGCATGCTCGGGGTGCACCCCTCACAGAGGGGCACGTTCGGGGGGTAGGCCCAGGCTGACGTAGCCCTAAAACCCATGGTGAGGCCTTAATCAGGCAGCTGCTTTTTGTTATTTATTTATTTATTTATTTATTTATTTTGGCAGAGAGCTGTCCGGCCCACTGGATGCCACTAAAAAGCCAGTTGAGCACTTACTTCAATGCCGATGTAAGAAGTGATTACGACTGGAGACCTGAACTTGGAATGTGCTCTCTTCAGGCCCGGGGTACCTGTCAAGTGCCTTGCCCAGTACGAGGGACTGTTCCACTTCCACAGGTGGCCTCACGGGGGTGGGGGTGGGGGGGTGGGTGGGAGGGGCTTGTAGCTGGAAGGTACGAGCTGCAGACCCACCTCAGTCAGTCACCGCCTGTGACTCGGGGCAACTCACTCGGCATCTCAGTTCCTCACGTGAGCGCCTCCTCTCTTCCCACCTCCAGAAATTCTGTGTGATCAAGTGTGCTGTGAACTTGGCCGTCATTCTTTCCCCGTCGTTGGTGTAGGCAGGGAGTGGAGCTGTGCTAAAGAGAAGGCCGGAGAAGCCAACGCACACATCCCCAAAACCCCTCGGCACCTCTCCCTGTCGGGTTTCACTTGTCAGAAAGTACTGCTCAAGGACAGCTTGAGTTTTCTTTCTGGAGCTTGTCTGCAGATGGCACTTGAACTAAAATATTCCCTTTCATCTTTGTGACAGAAATATGATTCAGTAATTCTTTGGGAAAGTGCAGATGATACGCTGCCGCGGTTACAGTGAGTTAGGTTGAAGTGGCAAGTGCCTACTGATAAAGACTTAATTAAAGACACAATAGCAGTGGGAGGCCATTATAGTAATTACAGTCCCAGCTTTAATGTTGGGGCCCAGTCCTGAACTGTGGCGGCTCATCATCCCCACCGAGTGTCGTCTGGCTCTACGCAGCAGCGGTCCAACTCAGGGTATTTAGGGTTTCATTTCCCGGGGGCTCGGTGCTTCTGGTGAATGCCCTGGTTCCCCTGTAGCGGGTAGCCTTGTGCCCCCTTTAAACTATTTGAGAAAATACACATCAGTAAGATCACATGAGGGCATTGGGTTTCATCCTTTCCTGGACACATGGCAGCCTGGCACCGGTGGTATGAGAAGGACCGGGAACGTGTCCCGCCGGGCTTCTTTAGGGCAGCACTTCTACGAGCCTCATCCTGCGAAGTGCTGAGACCTTGGAGAGCAAAAAGTCGCGAGGCCAGCAGCTTTCCCTTCGCCTGGGGTGGGGTGATGGGTGACACAGGGTGACAGCCCGGAATAGCCTGACTTCAGGGTGGTGGTGAGATAGGTAAACCTGCTCTCTCCCATTTCTGAGTGAGGAAGCCAAGTTCTCAGCCCCTCCCACGGAAGGGGCTCCACTTCCAAGTCCCCCCAGGCTGCCTTGCCACGAGGGCGCCGCTCCAGGCCAGGTCACAGGCAGAGTGCCTTTGCGCACGGAAGGACAAACCGTTCCCCAGCCTTGCAGGAAAGGGGCAGGGTCTTGAACTGGGCACATGGGTCGGAATGTAAGCATCAAAGAATCGGAGGGACTAGTCGTTCGCCAGTGTGGTTAAGGAGGTTGTCGGCATTAGTTTAGAGTTACCGCCAATTGAGTAACATAATATTGGGAGGTTGCGCAGAAGGCCCATCAAAGTGACAATCTTTTCAAAAAGTAGAGTGGTGGTTTGAGGGGCTCGGGGGAAGGGACCATGGGGGTGACTGTTTAATGAGTGCAGAGTCTCAGTGTGGGAAGGTGAAAATTCCTGAAGTTCAGAGGTGGCGGCCATGGTTGTGGAACGATGTGTATGTACTTAGGCCAGTGGACTGTACACTTAAAAATGATGAAAACGGTGAATTTTATGCTGCGTTTATTTCACCACCATTTTAGAAAATGCCAGTCTTTCACCTCTTAGAAGTTTGGGATGCATAATTTGTGAGTTACTAGACATTTTATTCACCAGTTAAAGAAGGTTTTACTCTTTTTCCTAAAGTCACTTTTTTGGCTACTTTGCTGAGATGTTAAGTTGCCTGATGATTCTTTAATAGGCATTTCTGTCCCTGACCAGGGCTAATGAGATGGAGGAATCAAATAAGATGAGACTCATGGAGTGTGATTTTAGAATATTCAGAAAATATAGCTCAAACTTTCTTCCCTATTATCCTGTTGCTGAGCAGTTAATTCCTTTGGGTAACTTTAAAAGCTATGGATACCTTTAAGATGAACGATATGGTCAGGAAGGGGCTCCTTGACCCTCTGCATAGGCCATCAAGGCCCAGATGAAATTAAATGGAGCCCTACATGTCCTCCTCATACCCTGGATGCTGACATTCTTCAGCTCTTTGGCTGGTTCCTAACTTTTGTTGTTGGTTAAGACCTTGGCTGTTGGCTGTTCCATTTAGCTCTGCCATTTCTGGCTTGTTGGTTCGAACTAATTTAGGCTTTGCCTCATTGACTCTTCTGCTCCCTCCTGGACTGACTTTAATACGTGGCTGCATCTCCTCTGGCATCGACCTGTGGCAAGTCCCACGCTTGGCCTTTACTGCATCTCACCAGCGTTCAGGGCTCTTTGTTTAAAATGACAATAATCTTCAAAGGAGTGGCTCCTCCGCCTTGAACCCTCCAAGGGATTCAGTTCCAGAAGGAAAAGTATTGGACCCTTTGGTAAAAGGTGGGACTAGAATGGTTGGTAAGGTAGAGAAATATTCAATAACTGGGAACTTCAACACCTCAGTCTCACCAATTGATAGAACGAGTAGACAGAAGATCAGCAAAGATAGAGAAAAACTGAACAAGCCATCAGACAACAAGCTCTAAGTGACACCTGCAGGACACTTTACTTAACAAGAGCAGGATATAGTTCATTTCAAGCACTCATGAAGCATTCACCATGACAGACTGTATCTCGGTTCATGAAACAAACGTTACCAAATTTAATGCTTACATTAGAAAAGCAGAAAGATCTAAAATCAATGATCAAAGCTTTTATCTTGAGAAACTAGAAAAAGAGGAGCAAAAACGAATCCAAAGCAAACAGAAGGAATTAGATAACAAAGAGCAGAAACAAACAAACAAAAAAAGAAAACAGAAAAAACTAATGAAACCAAAGTTAGTTATTAAAAAAATCAATGAAATTGATAAATGTCTAGTAAGGTGGATGAAGATTAAAAAAGAAAATACACAAATCACCAATATCAAGAATGAAGCGGGGAATATCACAGCAGATCCCATAGCCGTTAAAAGGAGAACAGGCAAATATTACAAACAACTTTATGCTCAGAAATCCCAAACTCAGAAGAAGTGGAGCAATTCATCAAAAACCACAAGCTACCAAAACTCAGACAAGATTACATTGGACAACCTGAATGGCCCTGTAAGTATTTAAATATTGAATTTGTCATTAAGTAGCCACCAAAAAGGAAATCTCCTGGCCGACACGGTTTTATTGGGGGAGTTTTATCAAACATTTAAAAAAGAATTAACACCAATTTTGTACAGTCTCTTACAGAAAGTTGAAGAGGCGGGAATCCAACTCATTTTATGAGTAAGTGTTATGCTAGTTCTAAAACTGGGCGGGGCAGCACACAGAAAAGAAACCATGGCCCTGGCCCGGTGGCTCATTTGGTTGGAGCGTCATCTGTACACCAGAGAAGGATGCAGGTTGGATCCCGGTCAGGGCGTGTACCGGGTGTGGGCTTGCTCCCCGTTAGGGCAGTTACGGGAGGCGACCGATTTAGGTTTCTTTCTCACATCAGTGTTTCTCTCTCTTTCCCTCTCTCTCTAAAATCAATAAAAAAGTATCCTCAGGTGAGGATTAAAAAAACAACAATTGTAGACCAGTATCTCTCATGACATATTAATTGCGTCCCCCCCAAAAAAAGTTTGGCAAAATATAATATTTATTCAGGATAAAAACTGCTACTATATTAGGAATGGACAGGAACTTCCTCAAAGTCATAAAAATCATAGAGCTAACCTTGCACTTACCGGTGAAGGACTGATGCTCTCTAAAATTGGGAACAAGGCAAGGACAGGTGCTCTCACTACTCTTATTCAACACAGTACTGGAGGATCTAGCCACTGTGATAAGACAAGAAGAAGAAATAAAAGGTAAACGGACTGGGAAAGAAGAGATAAAACTGTCTCTATTTGCAGACAACAAAGTGCTCTACTTAGAACATCCCATGGAATTTACCCCAAAGCTTCCAGAACTAAGTGGGTTCAATAAATTGGAAGGATACAAAATCATCACACAAAAATCAATTGTATTTCTTTATACTGACAATGAACCAAAATAAAAAAATACAATACTAGTTACAACTGCTGCAAAAATAAAGTACTGAGGTATAAATTTAACAAAATGTATGAGATCTGTGTGTTGAGAATTACAGAATGCTGGTGAATTAAATGGAAGTAACTCTAAGTATTTGCAGAGACTTAATGTAGATAGGAAGACTCAACACAGTAAAGATATCATTCTGTCTAAATTGATAAATATGTTTAATGTGCCTCATTCTTACCAAAATCTCATCTAAGTTTTTTGTAGACATAGATAAGCTTGTAGTAAAATTCATACGGAGATGGAAAGGGTCGTCTACGCAAATTTGAAGCCAGAGCAAATCTGAAAAAGAAGAATAAAGTGGGAGAAATTATTCTTCCTGAAGTTAAGCTGTATTGTATAGCTACAGTAATCAGAGCAGTGCGGTATTTGCAGAGGGATGGACACGCGGATCAATGGAACAGAATAAAGAACACAGAAATAAATCCACACCAGTTGCTCAATTAAGTATCAACAAAGAAGCAAAGCAATTCAAGGGAAGAGCAATATCCTTTTGAGTACATTGTGTTGGGGCATTTGCATATCCATAGGCTAAAAAATGGCTGCTGGCCTAAATTTCACACCTTATACACAAATTAACTCAAGATGGATCATGGACTAAATACGAAATGTAAAACTGTAAAACCTCTGGGGAAAAAAGACAATCTTTGTGATCGCAGACTAGACCAAGAATTCCTAGGCTTGACATCAAATGCATAATCTATAAAAGGAAAAATTGGACTTTATCAAAATGAAAGACTTGCTTTGTGAAACACTCTGCGAACAGGAATAAAAAGGCAAATTACAGACCCAGAGAAGACATTTGCAAGTCACGTATCTCCCAAAGCACTTGCGTTGAGAATGCATAAGGTACTCTCAACACTCAACGTTAAGAAGCCAAACAATTAGAATATGGGAAAACTAGGTGAGTAGACATATCTGAAGAGGGTATACAGATGACAAGCTCCTGAGAAGTGCTCAACATCATTAAACATTAGAGATGAAAATTAAACTTTTGAGATACTACTATACATCTCAGATGGCTACAATAAAAAAAAATAGTAGTAATATCAAATGCTGTCAAGACTGTGGAGAAACGAGATCACTTATACATTGTTGGCGGGAATATGAAATTGTACAGCCATTTTAGAAAATAGTTTTATAAAAAATAAAGCAATCCCCATAAAATCTAATGACTGCCTTTATCCCAGAGAATGAAAAACTATCTTACTTCAGAGAAATAAAAACTATGTTCACTCAGAAGCTTGTATGGGAATATTCGCAGCAGTTACAATCACAACTCCAAACTGGCAACTTCACAAATGTCCTTCGGTGAGGGAATAGTTAAACAGACGGTGGTACATCAACACCATGGAATACTACGCAGCAATAAAAAGGAATGGACTATTGAGATGCACAACAACTTGAATGAACCTCAAGGAAATAATGCTGAATTAAAAAGCCAGTTCCAAAAGGATCCGTACTGCACAATTCCATTTATAAAACACTTGTGAAATAACAATTATAGGGACGGGATGGTTGCCAGGGGTTGGGGATGTCAGTGTCGGGGGCAGCTGGGGCTGGCTGTGGCTGCGAAGGGGTGGCACAAAGGAGTCTCGTGGTGATGAGCAGTCTGTATCCTGACTGTGGTGGTGGGTACATGCAGCTGCACATATGATAAAACTGTGTAGAGAAACATACATGTGTATAAATGGTGAAGTCTGAATAAGCTCTGTGGTATAGTCTTTTTTTCATTTTAAAGAAAAATCACTCTATTTTTTTTTTTTTTAGAGAAGTTATATTTTGGAGGAGAAGCAAGGAAATGTGTCAGAGAGATGGGAAGAAAAAAGGAGATAACAAAAGCCAAGATCCCTATCCTTCCTTCTTACTTTTTTTGCTTCTTTACTTCGATCCCTTCTTTTCCGACTGAGAAAGGGGGGCTGAATTACCTGAGCTCAAACAGCTCTTTAACCGCATTAAGGATTCAATGGGATATTTTATGGCACCGCAGCAGTCGGGTTTACTGCTAAGGAGCAGATGCCCATGGCACCAAACGCAGGCAGTAATTGAATTTGGAAGCTTAGTAAAGACAGAGAATTTTGAACAGGCATAGTATTTAGAAATGGCTAACTACTAGAGTGTGGAAATTGTTCATTATAAGCGTAGACTGGGAGGTTAATTTTCTATTTTCTTATTGGCTGTTTAGATGTCTTCCACTAGGAATTTACTTTGAAATCCTAACACAGTGAATATAGAAATCTGTTACTGGATATCTGAGCTGTTAGTCTCTGAAAACAAGGTAAGACAAAATATTGTACATTCGTGCAACACGCATTCCCCCTGCAGCTGAGCCATCCATCTGCTAGGAGCGAAAGGCTGGAGGGTAGAAGTTTGATCACATCAACCTTCTTCATCCTGGTTTCATTGGAAATAGACTTGTTATTTATGATTAAGACACCAAAAAGTTATCTTGGAAAAAATGATGGAATTCTGAAAAAGAAAATGTTCCTTAATGAGGAACATTTAGGGAGAACTGAGGATATGCAGAGAATTTGAAGGACCAAAGGCAGGAGATTACAAAGGTGAGCTTGACCTGGAAGGTCGTACAGGGGCACAGCTGTGCATCACAGTGGGCCTCCTGGTGGGATGAGCACAAAGTGGACCGAGGAGGAAGGCTGGGAAAGGGCTCTAACGCCCAAGGGGCTGGTGGATTTTTCAGAACAGCTTTACTGAGATAAAATTCACGTACCATGCAATTCACCCATTTATAGTGTAAAATCCACTGTATTTCCAGAGTTATGCAATCACCATCACAGTCAGTTTTAGCCACTCCCCCCAAAAAAAATTCCTTCTACACCGTACCCCAACCCCCAACCCCCAACCCGGGAAATCACTAGTCGACTTTTTGTCCCTATAAATTTGCCTATTCTGGACATTTTATGGAATCATATCATATGTATCTGGTTTTTGACATCACGTCTTTTATTTAGCACCACGTTTTCAAGGTTCATCTATTGTGTAGCATGAATCAGTACTTCATTCCTTTTTATATTCCATTTAATATTCAGTTCCATTTAATATCCCATGTATGAGTATACTACATCATGTTTGTTCATTAGTTGATGACATTTGGGTTTATTTCTGCCGTTTGGCTATTAGGAATAATAGTGCTGTAAACGTTCGTTCACAAGTTTTTGCAGACGTATTTCTCTGGCGTAGATACCTAGAAGTGGAATCCCTGGGTCACATGGCAATTATATATTTAACTTTTGGAGGAATCGACGGGCTGTGAGCAGTGCACCGTTTTACCTTCCCTCTGGCAGCGCACGGGGTTCCGAATTTCCCACACCCTTGCTAATACTTGCTACGGTCCATGCTTTTTATTATAACTAGTCCTAACATTCAAGGTTTACTGGACTACACTTTGTGCTTATTAAGTGCACTACTTCGAAGGAAGGCCTAACTCTGGGTTCTTTGACAGATGACGAGGTAGGGTACGTCTTCCTCTACACTTTCACTCCTGTGCCGTTCCTTGGCCTCTTCCATCATTGCTTTTGGTCAGATCCTTTGTCTGGATCCTGGTCTGCGTCGGGGTGCTCGTGGCTTTCTTTCTTGTCAAGTTTTGTCTCGGTTCCTTGCCTCACCACACAGAACAGTTTCTAAGGGATCTGAGTTCTTCTTTGCTCTCAGCAGGATTTCTTGGAGGAGCAGGTCTGCCTTTAAACCCAGGTCCCGGCTCCCAGTGACACTGTCTGCTGCTGCCTGTCTGCCTGCAGCTCTGCCCCGTCGTTCACCTGCCTAGGGCCCCAGGTGCCCCTTTCCTCCTTAGATGGGGTGCCGGTGGATGGCCTCCTTTGCTCCAGGAAGCCTGTGCATTGCCTGACCCCCAGTTCCCTCCGACTTAGCCCGTCTCGGCAGCGGCACGGCAGGTAAGAGATGAGAAAGGCAAACTCCGTAGGACGGAGACCAAGTTCGTGGCTTTAACCCCATGATACGCTGGGCCATTGAAAGAAAGGCATAGTAGTTCTAACCTTCAGCTTGTTGCAAGATTACCTTTCAGGAGGTGTCCCCGTTGCCCGCCAGTTACCATTTTTATGTCTTGGGATTTCTAGCAGCCCTTCCCGCACATGCTGCCATTTCAGATTCACTTGGTGCAATTAAAGAAATTACACGACTGCTAGTTCCTTCTTTTTTATCCCCCCTTAGATAAATTGTAGAATTCAGCTTGATTAAAACATTTATTAAGTGAGATTTAATAGATTCCAGTAACGCCGTGTGCGTGTGCTCTCATTATCCATTCCTTCCCTGGGTGCCAAGAATGGCCATGTGCATAGAGAATTGTTCACGGAACTCGCTTTATTCTGCAATTTACCAGCAATGTCAAATTAGGGGGTTTAATGGATTCCTACACAGAAATTCCTAGTGTGGTTATATCAGCAGCAAGTTTCATTAAAAAGGGCTATCTTTCTCTGCTGGGATTTCAGTAAAGAGACAATGTTTATTTTTTTCAGTGGAAAATTGATTGTAACTAAGAGGATACTTGGCTTGAAAGTGGGGAATTATCATATCATATGATTAAATGAAAGCTTACCTTGTTATAAGGTAACTAGACATATCCCAGTAGAATTGAGACAATGTTTGATTAAGCCAGATTTTCCTACTTTATATTCAAGGAACAAATTAAAGAATAATTGAGATCCTTTTCAGATCTTTTATAAGCTGCATATATAAAGCTTCAGCTCCAGGTGGCAAAGCAATTAGCTGATGAATAAAATCAACCCCACTGTCATTCGTCAGATGTTTAAATTCTATAAACCAGATAAATTAATGTGTTCCTTAAGCCAAATAAACGGTCATGCTCTCCATGTTACCACTCAGCTCCCTGGGGAAAGGTTGGAAGCATGTTCACAGAACGGCTAGGATCTACTTAATCAGAAAGGTTGAAATTAAGTTGCCCATTTGATTTTCTGAAATAAATGTCCATCTGGCACAAAACGCATTTTCCAAGCAAAGTTGTCAGGCTCGATGGTTTGGCTTGTAAACTCAGGACAGGGCTGGACTCCCCACCGCTGGACTCCCCTGGCTGACGGTTAACTAGTTTTCCGTTTCCCTGGGCTTAGCATTGAAGTTATTTATAAGCAACCGAAAGTGCTTTCATTTACTCCTTGTTCCCAAGTATTAATGCAGAGAATTATAACCTCTGCTGCCTGTGTCTTTCCAGATTTCTCTCTCAAGGATGTGTTTCCTGGAGAAGTACAACTTACCCCTGTTGAGTGATGGCAGGGCGGGCTTTTCTGACATTGACACCTTGATCAGGTACACTTGGGGCCCTGAGGACATCATTTTATTAGCTGGTAACTCAACCTCTGTCGGCCAGTTGTCCTGTTCTGCCGTTTTCATTATAAGCCTGGCTTTCAGGGCCTGCTCTCTGGCCTTTTGGCTCTTTTGCACCTGGTTTGCTTTGCATGGTGCGGATGCCTTGGTTGCTGTGGATGCTCCTCTGCGTTCCTGTAAAAGCAGCATCAGAGTCACCAGGGGCGTTTTGGGAAATGCAGGATCTCAAGTCCCCACCCCCCACTCTGCGCCCCGACCTATTGAATCTTAACCTGCATTTTGTCAGATCCATGCAACGTTATCGTTTGAGAGCGTTGCGTTAGAGGGTGTGGCGTCTTCCTACGTACCCAGGGTGGGAGTCACGGAGTGAAAGCAGGAAGCCAATGGGAGTATCTAGTTCGTCGATTTTCAAAACCTTGAAGCTTCTTTTCTTCTTCATATTTTACTCCCCATAGCCACTAGCACTTAAAGGAGGTTCACAAAAAAAGAAGAGCTAGAACTCATTTATCATAATATTGATTATTGGGGTCCAGCATTCTTCAGGAACGGTAACAAAAATTGGCAATTATTTATAGAAATTGAATTTAGATCTTGCAGTCATTACCAAGAGGACTCCAGATAAATTTTCTTGTTCGGCTGCCAGTGGGCTATCTGTTAAGGCCAAAATATTGGTCCCAATATGGCATAGAAGACAGACAATGGCACTGGATGCCGAGGCACCAGTTTATCTGGTTAGGGGCCAGCGATTTCACTTTGAGCCTGATTTCCTTCTCTGTGAAAGGAGGGATTTGGAAGTCAATGGTTCTAGGGTCTCTTTAAGACCTGAACGCTCCTGATTTGATGTGACTGTGGACATTTGAATATGATGTTTTGACTCAATTAACCCAGAATTAGTCCAGTGGCTGGAAACGAACCCCACACAGAGGTTCTCCTGATGATGTGAGAGCAGCATCATCCCGAGCAGTCACTGTGCAGCCGTTCTGCGTGCATGATGTAGGCGTGTGTGCGTGTGCATGCACGTGTGTACGTTTGCAGCCTATGATGGCTATGTGAATATTCATGTTGCACAGGGGCTGGAGGGAATGAAGCAGCAGCATAAATATGGTTTAATGTAAGAAAGAATATGAAACTCATGAATAGCAGGATGAAACAAAAACCAACACAATCTTTGCTGTAAAATGAAAATTTGATATTTTCCCAATCCCTGGTGTGTTGTATACTGTTATTGTTTTATTTTTTTAAACCATAATATGTCTTTTCTCTCTCTTCCTTGCTCAACATGTTTTATTTTGGCTTTCATTTTTCATTTGGAGGCTTACTTTGGGTTCTATATGTGCTGAAGAAGTTGAGGTAATTATCTTTTGCTGCAAAAAGACATGGCTTCAAGATTTGAAGAAGTATTACTAAGAGAAGTCAGTTGGTTAAAGAAAAGCCTTCTGTGTTCCCTTAAGTTCGGAGAGCAGTCTTGTCCGAAGGCTGGGTGGGGGAAGAGATGGCGGGGAAGAGATGGATGACCTGTGAGGGTCCTTCTCATCAGGGAATTGATTGGCTCACTGATTTGTTTGAAGTTTTCCTTCCCTTCCTTCCTTCCTTCCTTCCTTCCTTCCTTCCTTCCTTCCTTCCTTCCTTCCTTCCTTCCAACACAAAACTGGATTCATTGCCTACTACGTGCTTGGAACAGGAGGTACGGAGAGGAGTAAGATGCCATCACAGCCCTTCAGGGCTCGTGTCTGGCAGAGGAACGCGTGGTCTGTAATTCCATCTCCACTGATAGCTCTCACTCTGAATTTTATAGTGATGTGAGCGTATAAGAAAAGTCATAATGGTTATTTGAGAGCAATTTCATTTTCTGGTTACATAGTGTTTACTCAAATTCGTGTACGGATGTGTGTGTGTGTGTGGGCGCATGGGTGTTGAAGGCTTAGAGTAACAGCTTAAGTGATATTAATAAAGCGGATTTCTGGTCTCCAGGGGAAGGCAGATTGTCTCAGTGCAAAGCACAGTGTATGTGGGTAAGGGGGTTTATGTTTTAAATTGAATATGTTAAAATATATCCCGGGATCTTTAAGGAGGCTGGCTGCCTTACTGGGCATCTTCTGGCTCCTAAAATGAACCTGTGCAGTTTCTCTGTGTTTTCACTCCGGAGCAACAGATTCTCTTTCTCCAAGTTTTACAGGCATGAGGCTGTGCTTTGTGGGTGTGGGTGTGCTAGTTCTAGGGGTGTGTTTCTCAGGCTCCGATGGGCGGAACATCACCTGGGGTGCTTGTTCGCAATGCAGGTTCCCACCCTGACTTCCTCACGGAATGCCGACATGGGATACTGACATGGTAGGTAAGAGATGGGGGCCAGTCCTCTGCATTTAAACAAGTTCCCTAGGTGATTCCGATGCAGGTATCTGAAGCCGTGCTGGAGAACACCAGGGCGACGTTTCTCCCTTTGGATCAGACGGAGGCATAAGCCTTCACACTACATGCTCTAAAAGTGTTTTGAAATTTGTTACTGAAAGACTGCTATGCAGAGTTACGTTTCACAATCTGACAAATGAATAGGAGACTCATGAGGCCACATTACATGATGCTCAAGAATCTGTGTAGTCGGACTAGCTGGGTTTTAATGACTATTCCCGTGGCTGCAGCAGCAGGTCCTTGGCCAAGCAACTTAAACTTGCTAAGCCTCAATCTTCTCAGCTGTACAACAGAGATGATAATTAATAATAATAATAATTCCAATGTAATTAGGTTGCTGTGAGGATTAAAATAAGTTTGTATAAAATGCTTAGCACAGGGCCTGGCACAGAGTAAGTGTTCAATAAATTTTGGGTGCTACTGATATTTGCTTATAATAGCCAACAAAAATTACAGTAAGTTTGATTGCATTTTTAACAACATCACAATTTTCTTCTTAGGTAAGTGAGTGCTTTGTAAAGAGTAGCAAGTTAATCAGCATAGAACATCCAGGAAGTGGTCCCAGACTCGTTAGTCACTCCACCGCGACCCCTCTGAACTGCTTGTGTGATATTTGTGTTAAATCAGAGTGGTGGTGGCTTTGTCTCACTGGTTGGGTGTGTCTGCCTTTTCCAACTCTGGCCACATAGTCCAATTTCACTGAGACATGAGTGTGGGGTGTATCTTCCTGTTCTAGGGAGGGCACGCATTTTCTTTTGAAGCAATTGTCATTTAACCGATGAACTGAGACATATAATCTCTGTTGAACAGGATTAATGCAATTGACGGACGCAGATTGCAGCGAGTGGTCGGTGTGGTCTCAGCTCAGTAACTGCGGAGAATAAAGGGATGAATGGTTGTGCCTCCTCCCAGGGACACTGGGCTTTTCAGCTTTGTTTGGGTCTCTTTACGCCGATGTGCTTCTCCTGGAAGTGGGTGTAGGTCTCATTTAAGGCAAAAACCTGAGATTGGCCTGATGGTAAGACAGCCTGTTTTCTAGTGCTTTGGAAAATGCCAGCATAGACTGAATTTTTGGTTTTCTTACTCATTGAAACGAGGTATTATTATCAGAATCATGAGAAACGATGAATAAATGTCTTGTTATTTCTGTCTCACAGTAAACTCTCCTCCAGCGGTCCTTAAATTACTCGCCACTGAAATCACAAACTCTGTTGAACCCCCACAGTTCTGATTTAAGTGGTCAGGTATTTGAACCTCGAGACTGAGAATCTGAAAAGCTTCTCAGGTGATTCTAATATTCAGCCAAGATTGAGACTGTCTCTTTAGGGGACAGGTTCTCATCTTTGGCTTTTTATGTGTACCTTCCCTGATATATTAAAATTTGTTTTTCTAGCTTTTTCCACATGCTTTCCGAATTTTTGAAGGTAAAGCAACCTTCAAAACTACCATAAAGCACGGGTTCCCAACCAGGGCTGGTTTTACTCCCCTTGGGACATTTGACAATTTCTGAACCATTTGTGGTTGTCAAAACTGACTGGGCCAGGGAGGGGCGTGTGCTACTGGTGTCTAAGCAGAGGCCAGGGATGCTTCTAAACACCCTGTCATGCACAGGACAGCCCCCAGAAGACAGCAGCATTCTCCTGCCTGAGACGTTGGCCGTGCCGAGTTTGAGAAACCCTGCCTTAGACTTAACCGTCTGCTTTACAAATGGGAAAACATGATCCAGAGATGACGGCCTGATTTGCCCAAGGACTCACACGTAATTACTGACAGAATAAAAATCCTAACAACTGTAGTTATCATAACGGAACTCTGCCCTTACGCTCCCTTCCCTTTTAACCTGCTGCCGTAGGGAAATTTATCTTGTTTCCTTTTGTCAAATACCTTCAGACCCTCAATGGTAGTGACGTTTCTTGAATTTCAGTACATCAAATTTCTTGAATTAAAACAGTTAATCTACGACAAATGACTTAGGCTCAATTAGCATCCCCTTTGTTTTGCTCTAGGACGCCACTAGAGCAAGTTAATGCTGGGCCTGGATTTTCTGATTGGCAGCTCTTATTGGGAGAAAAATCTATGATTGATTTTAAAAATGGCCAGTCGGGGTAATTGTTACTTCATAAATCGAGTTTGGTGAGCAAAATGCTTCTCACCTCGACACCCACAAAATGAACTTACAAAATAGCTTCTTGGTGATGAAAAGGACCGCAGAATCTCCCAGGCCTCCTTTAGAGCAGGATGCGTGCATGCGTGGTGTGCGTGCATGCGTGGTGTGCGTGCATGCGTGTGTGCGTGCATGCATGGTGTGCGTGCGTGCGTGGTGTGCGTGCATGCGTGGTGTGCGTGCGCCTGCGTGCGTGGGCATGTATGCGTTTGGTTGTATCTGCACGTCCTTGCCTGCGGCTGCGGCGCAGCCTCCGAGCTCGGGGAGTTCGGGAACGTGGTGGAGACTTCGAATCCCAGATCTGGGAGTTCGCGTTCCTTCAGTTACTGCTCCCAATACCCCCGTCTGCACCTCAGCTGGAGTCGTAACGGGGGTTCTCCGGGAAGGTAGGATTTGGGATTTTGCATGTGTATATCTGTCCGCTTCTTTCGATCTCATCTTTATTTGCTCTATTTTTGATTCCTTTCCCTGCGAACACGTTTTTGTAATAAAGATGAAGCCATTTAACCAAATACTGTAACTTCAGGGTGACCCGGGAACGTCAAACCCTCAGGCGCCGTGCCCAGTGGCTGCGATTCGGTTGCTTCGGGTGGGATCCGGAATGGATTGAGTCTCCCCATTTGATTCGTCTGTGTCGTTGGAGTCAAGAATGCTTGTGTAGGAGAGCGGTTCTCGAACTTGTCTGCAGTTCGCTAGCCGCGATGCCTCGGTCCCCCGCGGAGGTCCTGATTTACTTGGTCTGGGGTGCCCTCCCGGGCCTTGGGAATATTGAGTTGCCCATCTGATTCAGGAATTGGAAGGGCTGGGTGGTACCCTTGAGGATTTCTTTGGAAGGGGTGTCTTATTTTTGCCATCCTGTCACTTAAGAGTTAACGAGGTGCTATTGCCCTAAGTGTTGAGGATAACTCATCGCAGTACTAAAAACCACCAACAGCCCATTCATTCCCTTTGGGGTGCAGTGACAGGCACAGTTACAAGGACACTAATTATAAAGATAGATCGCATTTCAGTTGTTGAGAAAAGGATGAGCTTGAAGGCGATTTTGCGTGTTAGGACTGCTAACCACTGTAGATAGACTCAGAAGGCGTAGCAAGGGGCTGCCTCTGGCCTGCAGATGGTCCTATGTGATAGGTACTAACAATTGTGTTTTTTTGTCTCCCTTACTTTTACCTTCTTTTTCCTTTTGCTTTTTTTTTTTTCTCTTTTGTAGGTTGGGGAGGACCTTTTATACTTGTATCTTAACGGACTCCCGCTCTTAGGATGCCCAGGTTGACGATTCTTGACTTTCTTTTGTTAGGCTGTCCGTGCAGCTCCGTAGGTGCATTAAAAATACGGAATGACCGCCCCCCTTGCCACGACTAAGAGCCTTCCTGGAGTCGTAAGTAGCTGGGCTCCCCAGGACAGCAGAAGCTAGGAAGGGTCTAGGGCTGGGTTTAAAGAGAGAGGCTTGGAGCAGGGAGGCAGGCCGGGGCGAATCTGAAGAGCATTGCAGCCGGAGCCATTTCTGGCTTCCTGCTTCTCCACAGAAGCCACTTGGGAGCAGTGTGGCGTTGCCTATGAGGGAAGCTCCGGGAGCCTTCCCGGAACTGACCAGCGTACCCAGGGAGCCCGGAGCCCCTGGCTGATGACAAGAGAAATATTTCACGGAATATAAATCTTTCAGCTTGCAAATGTTCTTTGGTGAGAAGTCAGACAGTGGGTAAGGAGTGGAGGAATCCTTGCCCCGTGAATGAAAGTACAGGGTGGGGCCTCCTGCCTTTGTTCTGCGGTTCACCAGCGGGAAGCTTGGGGAAGCTGCTCTTCTTGTGATGGATCCATTCACCATAATGGGCTTGTGAATGGCAGGCCCTGGTATCTCTATCTCACTGCCAAAAGAAAAGAAACCACACACACCACACACACACACACACGCACGCACGCACGCACGCACGCACGCACACGGATATTATCTCTAGCTCGGTGTAGTATTCCACCGTGTGACCGCTTCCAGGTTGTAAGCTGTTCTGACAAAAGTCGAACAGAGAAACCTATGACTTAAGGCCTTCAATCCTGCTTTCGTAGGAAACGGTATGAGTTTTCCAACCCTTGTATGTTTGCTCTGGGTCTTCGAGTTAGATTTTTTTTATTGCTATGCATGCGCCTCGCATCCAGTGAGTTCGCGTATGAAGTATTATTTTACGAATTTATTATGAAGTGCCTATGATGAGCGTTGTATTTGTATTTTTTGGCTTTTTCTATAATGTCATACTTTCAGGATTTATTTAGAAAGGGAGCTAAAGAAGGAAATACAAGGAGCTGGGGGTCTAAGTCTAGGCAGCATATGGGCAGAGGTACAGGAAAGAGAAATGGGGTGCTGAGGAAGTTCCCCCCCCCCCAAATTGCCAAGGTCCCAGGGAAGCAGAGGTGGCAGAGTGAATCTCTTCACGTGGTTTGTCGCCTGGCAGCGCGCTGTCTCCTGGGTAACACCCCTTTTCAGGGACTGTTCTGTACCATTTTGTATAAGGGAATTGAGTAGCTGTGGGGGTCCTGGAACCAACCAGCCCCCTGTGGACTCTGAAGGGTGGAGGGGTGACTATACTACTCAGTCACAGCATTTGCTTAATCCAGTTTTGACCGTCAGTTCTGTGCTGAGATTAACGCCAACTTCGGGAGGGGAGCAGGAGGAGAAGTTGTCAGATGGGAGAACAGACAGGTCCCCATGTCAGCTTTATCCTGTTCCTAAAATCGTGAGGAGGTCAGGACAGTCGAACTGCCAGCTCTACTGTCCTGCCCCTGGAGCGGATTTCGGGGCTTGTGAAACGCCCCGGGAGAGAGGGCACCTAGGCCCTGGAGATGTGGCGCTCACAGCCAGCCAGGACTGAGCTCCGCCGGCCTGTCTCCCTGCTGTTCCTTCCCGTGAAGGCCAGAGCTAGCCAGTTCTAGCTGGGCCACCTGAGATGCTTCCTTCTTGACACGCGTGGGAGCTTCTCACACCTGAGGCCAGAAGAGCTTCCCCTTGGCCCTGGGAAGGATCTGTGACTTCTCTTGTCCCTTGAATTCCGAGGGATTGCAGCCTCGCCGGGGCAAACAGAGATTTCTAGCGCTTAAAAGTCAGCAAGCCATCAACGCAGCTGTTTCTCCAGTTGCATCTCCAGGAAAATATGGACGCAAACAAACTTAAACCCTATGACTCTGACTAATAAAGGTTAAAGGTCAGCCAGACAGCAGACATACAAGACAATGCTTCGTCACAGGAGCACGGTTCAGGGCAGCCATGACAAAGATCCGGGGGCTTTTCAAAAAACGATGAAACAAGAGCTGGTCCTGGGAATGTGCAAATAGCCTGTTACATATTATGACACAGAAAGTTCTTCAGGTAAACTGGATGTAAACCAGCGGGACTAGCACAGTTACTTTGTACATTACCTTGATGTGGCAACATTTACGGTTGCCTCCTACCATACGGAGGAGCATAGGGGTCTTTGTTCCTGCCTGGCTGTGATAACGGAGCCCCTAGTGGACATACAGGGCCCTGTGCTGAGCGCATTAGCTGTGTGTTCTTGTTTAATCCCTAGAACACCCTTGCGAGGTTGGTGCTGTTACCTCCGTTGTGTAGGTGAGAACACTTGGCTTGCAGAGACCAAGTCGTGTGCGCTGGTAGGTGGGGGCGCCTTTGCAGCTTGTGTTCTTACGGTCCCCTCCGTTTTAGAGGTTCCTTGGGGGACCCCCCAGGGTGTTGAGCCTCATGGGTTTTCCTAATATCGGTTAGTGGGGGTGAGAGTAAACATCTTTTTTTTTTTTTTTTAATGATTAATTGTGTCAACAAATTAATTGTGTGAGCATAGGATTGAGACAGACCAGCTCTCCAGCGAGGGGCTAGGTGAAGTGAAAAACTGCTTCTTGACTTCTTTCTAACAGCTTTAAATGGCAACGTGGAGTCTTAATGGGGAGTTCCCAGTTGTGGGTTTGGCCCTACTTCCTCTCAAAAGGAAATAAGGTGAGAAATCTACAATTTCTAGGTAGAAGAACAAACAAAATGCCCTCTGTACCCTGACAAACAATGTTTAAAAAAAAAGTAGGATTTCCTTACTGTGTAGGGGATGTTTGAGGACTCTTTCTCTCTGGGCGTTCTTGGAAGATATCGTGGGTACCGTTCCAGATCAGTGCAAACTGGTGCAGCAATAAAACAAGTCGTTTTCTTTTGCTTCGTAGAGGGCCTTGCCTTCAATTTGTGTTAAAAAAAAAGAAAAGCAACCTCTGTGAAGCATAACAGAGCAAAGTGCAAGGAAACAAGGTTTGCCTGTATTTACTCTTCAGACTAAGGGTGGCTTTACCTGGTGCTGGGTGACCACGTCTGTGGTGGCTCAGGCCTCCGAGTGACCAGACTAAAGGGCAGGGCCGGTCGGAGACTGAGTATAGGGGACAGCACCGTGGACCAGAGGAGCTGGCTCTGGTTCTGGTTCCAGCAAGTCCCACGGCTTGAGCCAGTTCCCATCGTCTCTCCTCAGGTTGCCTTGCTGGTTTGGGACCACGGTAAGGCCGCCTGCCCTACTCACCTTGATGGTCATAGGTGTTTTTGGGGTCATGTCAGGTAAGGGAGGTCAGTCTGTAACTCTCATGTTGTGTGGCTCATGTGTTCATTCTGAACCCTTGGTTCACACTTCTTGTATCCAAGACACTGTGTTTTATTTTAACTCATTCTTATAACAATCCCATGAGGGGGGTATTGTTCTTATCCTAATTTTGCACAAGGGAAAATGGGAGCACTCAGGAATTGGGTATTTCGGGGTCACTTACAAGTAGTTTGTGGAAGAGTCAGACTCGAACTCAGGTTGTCTGAACCTGGGGAGTTTAACAGCTGCGTCTTTTGCCATCTGACGTCCTCCAAAGTACAGTCAGTCTTGACGTCTCTCTTTTTGGGGGAAGGGGTGGGTTCTTCTTGTTTTTCTGAAGAGGTGATATGTTTGTGTGGCCCAGGGGAAGCTTTTCTAGAGTTGAGTTGTTGCAAGACCCTGTGGCCTTCAGACCTCATGATCGTGCCCTTGTGGAAGAGCGAGAGAGGTTGGAGGACTTCCGATGTTTTCCTTTTATTATGTATTTCATTTTGTTGGTTTATTGTATTTTTAAATTACATTTCATTGTTTATGCTATTACAGTTGTCTCAGCCTTTCCCCTGTGGTCCCCCTCCACCCAGTGCTCCCCCGCTGCCTTGTGTAATCCCCACGCCGTTGTCCATGTCCCCGGGTAATGCGTATGTGTTCTTCGGCTACTCTGTTCCCTGTGCTGTACTTTCAGATGCAGTTTTCCTTTCCTAATAAAATGATATTAAATCCCATTGTTGATTTTTTGCTAATTATAAAATGATTATGTGGTGTTGTTATCCATTGATATCATCAGTAGTTTATACGTGACTTACAGCTGAGTTCTCCCCTTGACAGTAGCAGTTATCGGCATGCTTCTCAACATCCGGCAGAATGCGGGAGTGGGATAATCAGCACTCATCACAAATCTGTTTATTTGTTCTCTTACACCTTTTTTTATTACAACAACGTGTTCAGCGAGGAACAAATAGATAATGCCAAAATGCTGAAAGAGGCAAGATAAAATCATCCAACATTGTAGCACTCTGATCGCCGTACCAAAGCAATATCTGTAGAGATTTTGTTTGTAAAAGGCTGTGATTAAAAAATTTTATACCCAGCCAAGTTGTCTTGACTGTGCAAAAGTAACGAGTATATTTTCTGAGAGGCAGAGTTTTAAAAATTTTCCATGATTAGCAATTTTTTCTGGGTAAGATTTTACTTATTTGTTTCTGTTGAAAAAAGCACTTGAAGGTCAATTCCAGGTGGACAAGCGATAGTTGGCGGCCCAGTGAGTGACCGAAGCAGGAAAGCCGGAGAGCAAAACGGCTGGGGCAAACGCCTAAACCGGTTAACGTGCATTTGTGTACGTGCCTAGATAAATATCTACACACAATAATTAAGGGCTACCTATGAAATCTGTATTTATATTTATGTCGGTAAACTGAAGGCAGATGTAAAACATCATTCTTAGGAGATATATAATACGCCAACAATTATGTGGTGATCCGTTGTCCATACTTTCAGATCGCATTGTCCACGTCTGAGAAGAAAGTTCTGGGAATGGGACAGGGAGAAGGAGCAGGAGTTCAGAGGATGGAGAGAAAAGGGAGGAATTCAAGACATGTGACTGGGAAAATGCTAATTATCTGTGCTTCGGATTTGTTTGTACCCTGAAAAGTGAAACGTTACACAAGTGTTTTGCAAATATTTAAATTAATCAAGCAAGGAGTATTGTCATCCTAAGCAATATTAGTCCTTAAAAAATTTAGCTCAGTAACTTCATGGCTTTTGAGGCAGTTATACAATTTGTGCTTTTTTTTTTTTGGTGCTTTTTGAGCCCAGTTCTCTCTGAGCTCGTTCTGCTGCTAAGCCCAGTTCACTGTGTGTTTCTCAAAGTAACTGTTGTGAAGAGAAGCATGTTGTCCTGTCTGCTTAGGTCTGGTGTCTGACTGCCCAACTGGTGTTAGAGATTAAAAGACAAATTTCCCCCCTAGGTTCTGTCTGAAAGTCACAGTCATCAAGTCGAGGGCAGAATTACAGAAGTGTGTACATCTCCATTCAAGGAAATGACCTAAGCAAGTTGAAATTTACCAAAAGACGTTGTTCTCCAATTCTGATTGAATTTATACCTAATACTTCTTGACTGCTGCTTTCTCCTAACATGGGGGCGTCAGCACTGAACACATATTCTTTGGGAAATGTCGGTATTTGTGTGTGTGCATCGGTGGTCAGGGTGCAGATGAGAAATGATAAATAGGAATCTCTCCTCCAGGAGGCCGTTCACAGGACGCCTAATGAACACTTCAGAGAGGAAGTTTGCCGCCTTCCTCCTGGCCTGACTGCTGCGGCTTCTGCGAGGGGCGAGGTTGTCAAGCCTCGTTTCTGGAAAGTTCAGCTTGTGAAATTTCCACTCAGAGCAGCAAGATGTGTCCGGAAATAGCTCAGACTCTGCCATTCTGACGCCAAATTGAGACAATGGATTTCAAGTGGTGGGCCAGGAGTTTTGTTTATAGCTTCATTCAAAGATGTGAAAGTTGACGACTGACTCACTTAAGAAATCTCTACGTGTGCATACTGTAGGGTTGGATTGAGCATATCTAGTCCTGGCTGAGTAACGACGTGCGGTTGGCATGCGTTTCAGGGTTGAGACAGAAGTACACACAAAACCAGTGATGGGCACAGGCTTGGAATATGTCAGCTTATGATGGACTGACCAGGTTATGCTGCGTTCATAGATAAACCCAGAAATCTCAGGGGATTAAGGCAAAAAAAAAAAGGCTAATTTCTTGCTTTGATAAAGCTCAGCATGGGATAGGTGATTCTCTGGGCAGCAGTCCCTCTGTCTTGTCAGGCCTGACCCTCAACATGTTCCAGGATCGTCAAGGCAAAGGACTAGAGACCAATTCTTTATGCTCTGTCCCGGAAGGAACACACCACTTTCCACACATTTTCTGGCTCTGACTAGTCTCATGGGCCTATTTAACTGCAAAGGAGCTGGGAGTGGACACTTCCTGTGTGTGTGGGAAGGAGAAAAGTATGGTGTGCGTGAGCCCTGCACAACCCTGCTGCCCGTAGGAGGCCAGCGCGTGTGGTCGGAGTGGGATCCCGGCAGTGGTGAGCAGCTGGTGGTGCGGATACCCAGCAGCGGGTGCCGAATTCCTAGGGGATCAAGTGTGGGCCACTGCTTTCTTTTTTTGCAACAGTGACAACCTGCACAGCCCTGGGAGGTGGCACAGTGCTCTCTACCTCCGGCTTCTGACTGTGGGTCAGCTTCAGCTCGGACTGAGATGTGTTGAACCTAATAAGATCTTCATAAACTTTTATGAAGTGAATTACCCTCTTTTGATACCATCCTTGGCTACTGGCTTTACCTTCGAGGGATGTCTGCTATTCAGGCCTAGGTTCCTTATTCCAGTCTGGCCCGTCTCCCTAATATCCTAGCATCCTCCCGTCCGTGCAGTGGTAGCCTGGTTACACTCCATCTTTGAGACCCAGAGCTGCGTGGTACAGGTGGTAAGAGTGTAGCCAGACCTTGTCAGCATGTTTCTCCAGACCTTCAAATCCTCCGTCTAAACCGAATGCAGAGAGGGCCCCTGTCCTTCCTCCCTGGTGAACTCCGGCTTCTCCTGCAGTGTGGCGGTTAGTTAGGAGCCGTTTTCAGGAGACAGAGCACCGCACCCAAACATTGCCTCTATTACTAGCAAACGCAGACCCTGAGCAAGTGATTTAACCCCTCTGTACTTCAGTTTTCTCACCTGTGGGTGTAATTATCCCTACCTTTTAGAATTGTGGCGATTAAATGAGCGAATACATGGAAAGCATGTAGAACAGTGCCCAGTGAGTGATTAAAGAACATTAGCTGTTGTCACCCGTCTTCAAGACTCAATTCAAATGTACCTGAAGCTTTCCTGAACTTGCTGCTTTTCTGAGTTCCTTTAGCATTCTGTGATGCTCCTATCGTGTTATAATTATTAATTTACCCATTTTTTTCTCTTGCCAGCCCGTGAGTACTCAAGTGCAATGTACTGCTCACCATTTACCCTGGTCCTTGAAAGAGTACCTGACATGCAAAATAGATTAAAAAGTATTTTCCGAATAAACGGGTGGAAACTGCTGAAATTCACCAGTATTCAGTTCTTTTCTCCTTCCCGAGTACAAAGCAAAGCTACATTTCTAAGCTCCCTTGCGTCTAGATGAATCATGTTGCTGAGTTCTGGTCAGTGAAATGGTGTGTGCTACTTTTAGGCTGGTTATAAACTTACTGAGTGATCTTGCATGATGAGACTGCCCTCTGCTTCCCATTCAGTTGGCTGGAAGGTGGTAGAGTCTTAAGATAAAAAGAGCCCAGATCCTTGAGTCTCCATCTGGAAAAGAGGGATCTAGACTTTTAAAATTGTGTCAGGCTTCCGAAATCTGAACTTGGTCATTATAATAGCTATTGTACTTACCTGGCTAATAATGCACAGATCTGGGCACAACAAATATTTTTCTGTAGACGTCATGGCGTGATATGACTCAGGCTGCTGACAAAGGCTGCCCAGCCCAGAACAGCATCCTGGCCCAGCCCGTGAGAGAAGCAGGAATGTACGGAAACAACTGGAACCCAAGAAAAATTGGTGATACCTCGGGAGGAGCAGCCAGCCTGCCCACCCTCTTCTCAGGAGGAAGCTGTCTCCCCCTTGCAAGCTATTTTGGGGTCAAATGTGGTTTTCCTTGAACTTCTGGTTACCTCTCCTTTCTTTCTCCCCTATGGGGCCAGCCATTGAGTATGAGTATCCTCTTCCTGGTAAGTTACTTGGAGAAAAAGCTGGCTTCCCTTTCACTATACAAAGCATCATCCAAAGAAACAATTACAATTCCTTTTAGAATTTTGGTGCCTTTTTCATAGGTATCTATTGTCCTTATAAGTGGGACTGCTTGGAACACAAAGGCATTTATTTCCTCTTTTCACTAATTTAATTTTTACAGCTCTGGTGAGAAAATATTTTATGTTTTACTCATCTAATGTGATTTTAAGATAGTTTATTCTTGGATTCAATTTTGTTTTCATTTTCCAGAAAATCAATTTAATTCACAGAAGGTTCATTCATTTAATGGCTTTTCTTGCACATGGCTAATGCTTAAACATTTGATCAGATATTCCTCTCAGCAATTTTTTCGCAAGGCTCAACGAGAGAAGGTGTTATATGGGGAAATCCCCTACATTTGGCAAAGCCTCCGCCATTTGGACGAATTGGCATGGAAAATCAGTCTGAGTTGGTGAAGTTGAATTGCAGACCGTTTTTCAAAGAGATTCCTGTATAATCTCAAGTTGCTCAAACTAAAGTTACAAAAGTGTAGGCTAGCAAAGAGTTTTAGGTTGTCTACATCTAGCTCTCTGTAACTTGTCATGTGTGTCTTTATCTTATGAAATTCTCCTGGGTTCTTGAAAACTCTGCTCGTAAGTCCTTTAAACGTTCTCCTACCTCAACACAGTAAAGGCCAGATGTGACAGACCCACGGGCGACATCATACTCAGTGGGCAAAAACTAACAGCATTTCCCGTAAGATCAGGAAAAAGACAGGGGTGTTCGCTTTCACCACTCTTACTCAACCTAGTACTCAAATCCTAGTCACAGCAATCAGATAAGAAGAAGAAATAAAAGCCATCCAAACTGGAAAGGAAGAAGTAAAAAACTGTCATTATTTGCAGATGACATGATACCGCACATAGAAAATCCTAAAGACTCCACCCAAAAAACCATATGAGACCTGATTAATGAATTCAGTAAAGTAGCAATGTACAAAATTAATATTCAGAAATTGGTGGCATTTTATATACCAATGATGAACTATCCAAAAGAGATAATAAGAAAACAGTCCCATTTACAGTTGCAACAAAAAAGATAAGGTACCTAGGAATAAATTTAACCAAGGAGGTAAATGACTTGTACTTGGAAAATTATAAGATATTGAAGAAAGAAACTGAGGAAGATAAGTAGAAGTATCTACTGTGTTCATGGATAGGAAGGATTAATATCATTAAAATGTTCATGTTATGCAAAGCAACCTATGGATTCAATACAGTTCCTATTAAAATACCAATGACATATCTTACAGAACTAGAGCAAATATTCTAAGAATTTATATAGAAAAACAAAATACACTGAATAATCTCAGCAATCTTGAGAAAGAACAAAGTTTGAGGTATCATGCTCCTGGTACAAGGCCATTGTAATCAAAACAGCCTAGTACTGACATAAAAACAGACACATAGAGCAATGGAACAGAACAGAGAGTCCAGAAATAAACCCACGTCTTTATGGTCAATATTTGATGAAAGAAGCAAGGACATGCAATGGGGTAAAGATAGTCTATTCACTAAATGATGTTGGGAAAAATGGGCAGATACATGCAAAAAAAAAAAAAAAAATGAAACTAGTCTACCTTTTACACCAGACACAAGAATAAACTCAAAATGGATTAGAGACTTAAATCTGAGACTCAAAACCATAAAAATCCTAGAAGAAAACATAGGCAGCAAAATCTTGGACATTTCTTATAGCAATATTTTTCCTGCTATAGCTCCTTGGGTTACAGGAACAAAACAAAAAAAAACAAATGAGACCACATCAAACTAAAAAATTTTTGCACCGCAAAGGAAATCATCAACAAAATGAAAAGACAACCCACTGAATGGGAGAATATATTCACCAGTGAGACATCAGACAAGAGGTTAATATCCAGAATTTGTAAAGAACTTAATGTAACTCAACACCAAGAAAACAATCCAATTAGAAAATGGGCAAAGAACCTGAATAGACACTTATCCAAAGAGGACATGTAGATGACCCAAGCATATGAAAAGATGCTCAGTGTCAGTACTCATCAGAGAAATCCAAATTAAAACCTCAATGAGATATCTCACACCTGGTAGAATGGCTATCATCAATAAATCAACAAACAACAAGTATTAGGATGTGGAGAAAAGGGAGCTCTCTTGCACTATTGGTGGGAAATGCCGATCGGTATAGCCATGTGGAAAACAGTGTGGAGTTACCCCCCAAAAATTAAAAGGTGGAACTGCATGATCCAGCAATTCCACTTCTGGGAATATATCCAAAGAAACTGTAAACACTAATTGAAAAGCATGTATGTGCTCCTATGTTCATTTGCAGTGTTATTTACAATAGCCAAGATTTGGAAGCCTCCCAAGTGTCCGCAGCTATGGACAACTGGTGATTGGCAGCTTCATTGCAACAACATGCCTGCTCACGCATCATGTCTCATGGAGGGGGGTTTGGCAAAGCATCTAATCACCCAGGTGACTCAGCCCCACTACAACTCAGATTTGGCCACCTGAGACTTCTGGCTTTCCCCAAAGCTAAAATCACCTTTGAAATGGAAGAGATTTCAGACCATCCATGAGATTCAGGAAAATATGATGGGGCAGCTGATGGTGTTTGGGGGAGCTGTGTGAGGTCCCAAGGCACCTACTTTGAAGGGGACTGAGATGTCGTCCTATGTACAGTGTTTCTTGTATCTTCAATATATGTCTTTCCTTTTCATCTTATATGTCTAGATACTTCCTGGACAGACCTTGTATACAACAGAATATTACTCAGCCATAAAAAGAAGAAAATCTTACATTTTGCAATAGCATGGATGGACCTGGAAACTAGTATACCGAGTGAACTAAGCCAGTCAGATAAAGACAAGTACCATGTGATTTCACTTATATGTGGAATCTAATGAACAAAATAAACAATAGAAACAGACTTACAGAGAATAGACTGACAGCTGTCAGAGGAAGGGCAGGTTGCGGGGCTGGGTGCAAAAAGTCATGGGATTAAACAAAAAAAACAACCCCAAACTCATGCAAACAGACAACAGTGTGGTGACTACCAGAGGGAAAGGGGGGTGGGAGGAGGTAGAAGAGAGTAAAGGGGGGTCAATGGTGATGGAAGGAGACTTGACTTGGGGTGGTGAACATACAATACAACATACAGATGATGTGTTATGAGTTGTACTCTTGAAACCTACATGATTATATTAACCAATGTCATCCCAATAAATTCAATAGAAAAAGAAAAAACCTCCCCTCCCCTTCCCTCCCAAATTTTTCTTAAACTTTCCAATTGGAAAGTTCATCTTTCCTTACTGCAAACTGCCCTGTTCCAGGATCTAGTATTTTTTTTTTGTAGGTCTAACCAAAATGTTAGACCTATATTTCAGCTTGTTATAAAAGTGTATAGTTATAGATCATGCAATGATAATGTGTGCTACGTTCCAAGCACCTGTATTTTTTGTAGATATGTGAATAGCAAGTAATTACCGCATTGGTTTTTCTCTACTCTAAAAACAAATAAATTACTAACCAACATCAACAAAATTCTTGTACTTTTATTTATTGCATTATGAAAGACTATTAGCAAAGTAAGTATCAGGAGGCTGCTTCCTGTCTGTAGAATTATAATTCCAGAATTAAAGCCTTTTATTTTTAAAGTTGGGTGGCAGTTCACCACTGGGGAGAAATTTCTTGACTTTCCAGCTGATCACGTTTTCAGCGCTATAACTGGGGTTTTTGATTGGATTGTGGGTGTTCTCCATTGGTTGGTTTTTGGAAAGGAAAACTCGCCTACCTGAAGATGTCAGTCCTTCCCTGGAAAGCAGAGCTTCAGTGATGGCTGGAATGTAGAACCTGTACTTTTCAGCATCAGACATTGGTCTTTCAGCTTAGGGCACTCTGACACAAAACAGAGGAGGCGTAAGGCCATGGTTTTTCTGAAGTTCATTTTAAAGTTCAAAGAATATATCTAACTGCCTGCACAGTAAAGTAGATGGTGGTCAAGTAAAATGGAATATGCCATTCTTCATTTTTAATTCTTTTTTTAAATGTTATTTATTCATTTAGAGAGAGTGGAAGGGAGAGAGAAAGAGAGGGTGAGAAACATCACTGTGTGGTTGCCTCTCACATAGCCCACTACTGGGGACCTGGCCTGCAACCCAGGCATGTGCCCTGACTGGGATTCGAACTGGCGACCCTTTGGTTCACAGCCCAAACTCAATCCACTGAGTTACACCAGCCAGGGCCATTTTTAATTCTTTTTGTTGCAGTATTTACTCTCAGATAGGTTCTCAGTTGCCCAAAGTAAAAATATAAGCCTTGAGAATCTTTATGGTGGGCTCATAGTTTATGAAATGGTTTATGTGTACAGTAACAACATAATTTATCCTCAAAACTTGGACACTTTTGAGAGTGAAAAAGAGTGTTATTAATAGCTACTCCAAGGAAATAGGCAAAAATAGGACTTTTTAAGCAAAGTACATTCTATCTATCTGTCTATCTGTCTGTCTGTCTATCTGTGGGCTGAATGCAAAAGATTTCAAGACCCTAGAGGAGGGCAGAGCTAAGAGATGGAATTACCCTGGGTCCCAAATGAGCATGCAGAAAGCTGCTTGCTAGTCAGGAGCATCCATATTGGGGTCTCTGGTGCTCCCAAAATAAGGTGGTACTGTCTTAAGGCCCTGAGATTTGGCATTTGTTGTAACAGCTAGCTATCCCAGCGAATACTGAACACTTCATTTCAGTGCAGCCAACTACTGTTGAGAATCTACTATTTTTCCATGGGAAGAAACAAAGTCATCTAAGATCTGGTCACCGTCTTCAAGGAACTTAAGAGTCTGGCGGTACAGATGTGTGCATTTAATGGTAATTAGAATTTGTGAGTAGAGGGAGGAAAGTTTACTTTTGAGTGCGCTGATTTGAAGGGTTGTAGGGTATTCAAACTGTACCGTTTCGTGTATCGATAGAGGGTGCTAAGCAAGGAAGAGCCTGGTTGAATCCACAATTTGCAGAGGGTCAAACCAGCGCCTTACAAACAGTTTGAAGACTTTTTGGAAAGTAAGGGAACCTCCGGCCACCTTCCCAATGATGCTTTTAGATGAAGGCACACTGGGCTCCGAGGGCTCCGTCTGCTGCCGCCATCTGAGCTCCATGATCTCTTGGCTGTTGACCTCAAACGGAGCAAGCGGAGAAAGCAGGCACCACCTTATGTCGCTAAATCTCCTTCAGTTTTTACGAGTTACTCGCCCACACAGTAACTGCTTTGAGCTTCATGTTGGCCCTGTCCTGTCATTGGCAGGAGAGCTCTTATCCCCACGGCACGCCCTCCGGCCTTGTCCACTGTGAGGAGGAGGGAATCTGAGTCGGGGGGTAGGTGCTCAGGCGTACCTGGAATCTCTGGAGCTGGCTTCAGGGTTCCGTCCCCCGAGGGCATCTCACGAGGGCTCAGGAGCCAGGCCTCACGTATTTTGCCACTGCGGCCTCATCGTGTTGGCAAGTCATTCCCCACCATGTGCAGGCGGACAGGGTTCCCCGCAGTGAGAGTGGAGGGGCTGATGTGGCAACATCATTCATTCTCCAATGTCCTCGTTCCTTCCACCACACCTGTGTTCCTGAACTCATCCTTTTCTAGCAAAGAAACAGCTGGCAACACCTGAACATAGGTAACGGGAGAGATGGGCGTCACCCCGGCACCAGATGTGTTCAAATGACAGTTTGAAGTTGCCAGTTTATTGTTACATGCACACACCCAAGCACAGATGTACACACGTATGTACACACCCTGGGACTCAGGGAGATGAACCAACCTGTTCAACCCGTGTCGTCTGTGATGAACTGAGATACAGAACCCTGGACTTTCGACTCTGAGTCTGTGTTCTTCCCCTGCCTCATCCTGATGTAAGGAAAATTCTATCAAAAAGTTGGCCAAGCGGGCAGAACCATCTGCTAGAAGCTTCAGCCGCTGCCACAGTAGAAATTCTGCTCTCGCCTTGCTCTGCGGGGCTTAGGGGGACTGCGATGCCCAGAACTGGGCACCGTCAGGGGAGCTGGGTGGGTTATGGGGCCTTTGCCGTAGGTGCTCCCTCAGGTCTTCCCCAGTGTAGGTGGTGTTAGCGTGTCTTCATTACTTTTGTCAGTGGTTGTAACTTGTCGTAAGAATTCGTTTCGGTTTAATGGATGGCCTCGTGTTGAAGTAAGAGGAGGATGTGTTAGGGCCTCTCAAAATGTCTTTTATAAGATCCTGACACTCTAGGTCGTGGCAAATGCAGCTGGGAAGAGCAGCACATGGGAAGCAATGAATCCACCAAATGTTCCAAGTCCCCCTTTCCTGACTTCTAATTTGGAGCTTGCTACTGGGGAGTAGGGTCAATTCCTCCCTCCCCCATCCTTCCCTCCTCCCTCCCTCCCTCCCTCCCTCCCTTCCTTCCTTTCTTCCCCCTTCTCTCTATTTTGGGATTGTACTGCTTGAAAGCAAGAAGGTTTCTGGCCAGATTGTGATATGCTTCTTCCCCAACTTTCTCGGAAAAGGGCATCTGGTCCTCAAGTTGTTTCTCAGCTCTGCTTTGGACCTTTAAAAAAGTTTCTTTTATCAAATCATACCTACCTGGTGTCCAGTTTCTCTTCTCTGTGCTGATTGGAGGCACTAATTCACACTCAGGTATGAATGGTTAATAGGTTACAGTGTGATAAAGGTCCTTGAAAACATTCTCACGTTTCTCTGGGGACTTGCCTTGCCTAACCAAACCACAGAGGCCTCCCTTTCTCCTGGTTCCCTGGGCAGGTTGTTGAACTTCAGTGAGCAGAACTACCTGGGGAGCTAGTAAATGTGCAGGCCAGAGTTCTGGCCCTCGCGTGGCTGAAGCAGTTTGTGATGTCATAGTACCACATGAGAAGTGGTGAATGCCACAGGTCTTTCTCCATACCCCCCCACCATGCCTGAAAGTCTCCCCATTAATTTTTTCAGCAAATATGCATTGAATACTTGCTGTTTGGAAGGGCCTACCCACCTGGGGGCAGGAGCCATGGACCCTCCCTGCTCTAGGAGCTTGTATTCTCTCTAGTGGAAGAGTCAGGAGACACACACTCACTCTAGTTACCAGTAGAAGGCAGCGCAGAAGGCGACAGGTGGTTTATGAGACAAGTGGGGTCAAGGAAAACTTTAGGCCAGTGCTCCTTAAAGTGTAGTTCTTAGACCAGCAGCTTCAGTATTACCTGGAAGCTAGTTAGAAATGCAAATTCTGAGGTCTCACTCCAGCGCCTTGTGCCCCTGGGAGTCAGTTAATCTGCGGTCACCCTCTCTCCGTTGCTTTTATACCCGAGGCTCTGTGCCTCTCTGTCCTGGGCAAGTATAGGTTGCAGCTTAGTGGTGGTGGCATAAAGAAGAGCCGGGAAATAAAACTTAGCCATGATTCCACCATCCAGAGAAAGGCACTCTTTCTGTTGGGTGTATATATCTATTCAGGCTTATATTCATGCAGTTGTAGATGTATGTAATGAAAAAAATGTTGAACAACATTCTATTAAACTATACTATCATTTAAATTTCATTTTCCCCACTTGATAATAGTGGACTATTTTTTTATGTAAATAAAATACTTTGCCACATTAATTTTAGTAGCAGCATAGCATTTCTTTTAGGGATTCACTATGAATAATTTAACTATTTTACATGACAAAAGTCTTTCCAGATTTTTAGAATTGCTAAGCAACTTTGAGAAAAATATCTTTGTACATATGTTTTTGGGCATTTATCTGAGATAGTTAAACTTAAGTAGATTCTTTTTTGTGTTCTTGTAGTTCTTGTATGTAATTTATAGAATATTCATGTCAGAGAGACTGGTATGAGATGAAGACTTCACAATTGGTAAGTACTATTAATGACATTTTTTTATAATCAAATGTACATGACAATAGAAGAAGTTTTGCTGAAGTATTTTTATTTTGCGTGATTAATGGACTTAAGGCCATTGGTAAAGGACCCTGTCAGCTGTCATGGGACAAAAAAACGCTGTGGCAAATGCAAGTAGCGGGACAAAACTCTAGCATGTATTTCTCAGATGGTCACTTGCTCAAACACATCTTTAATCATTGGAAATGAAAGTGAGTTTCTAAAATAAGTGGAAGATCAGCTTATACAACTCTGATTTTAATATGTCTGTTCACAGTATCAGCAGATTAATTAAGAAGTCTGCTCGTGGTGATGTTAAGAAGGCTGGCAGATTTTCAATTCAGATTGACACTATTCAAGACAGAGGCATAACTGATGTTTATTCAAGAATCCTAAGACATGTCACAGATTCTGTGGAGAACATCTGATATTTATAGAGAGCTTGAAGTCAAGTCCTGGGAAAAATATGTTCCAGACGGTTACAGATGGTCTCATATCAAATCATATTTCTATGAGAAGTTATGTAGCATGTTCGACCGATGGTGCAGCCAATGTGAACGGACAATTTAAGCTTTCCCTCCTATTAAAAAATAATTGATTCTGCTGACTTTATGGATAGTCTTAGTCACATATTTTGAGTCTTGCAATGGTGGATTTAGAAGGTGTCTGAACCTCCAGTTAATCCAGCAAAAAATTCAGTCACTTGAGTCTACTTAGAACAATTTACATGCTGCAAACCATGTAGAAACTCCCAGAACATTAACTGAGTGTTTTACCAAGTTCAGTCCGTTTTATAGGTCCTCAGGTATCAGTCACGTTGGTGTGGACGTGATTGTTTCAGATGTTGGCTCTGCGGCGTTAGGCATGGTGGGGGGCTCAAAGGAAGGCTGTAGGGAGTGTTGAGAGGGTTGGCCGTTCCCTGTGGGAGCTCGTGGAAGTGCAGGAGAAATATCCCACGTTGAAGAGTCTGTTGGAAACACCAGGCCAATGGCAGGGGCACCCAGTGAGTCATCACGGGGGCTTGAAGGTCCTGTGTATAGCTCAGTTTTTTATTTCTGAGTGTTTTAATATTACTTTGTGTGCATAAAGGTTTGACCTCATAATACCAAAGTTCAGAATACGGTTTCTGAAATCATCAAAGTAAGACAGAATCAAGAAGATGGAAGGAATTTAAACATTTTCTGTTGTGAAGGCGCTCTCAAAGCCCAATATGACATATTGATATTATTCTAGAAGGTTCTTCACCTTAACTGTATTTGCGAGTTGAGGGTGGATTGAGAAAGTAGGTTGCTGTTCAATGACATGTTCAAAGTGTTGGCATAATCTCGGTATATTTTTCACTTGCCTTATGTTTTACTGAAGCATCTCAAATATCAAAAGTACTTCTAATCTGCCAAAATAATTTCTACTGAGGTCTAAAATACACACTTTGTTCTCAGTAGAAATTATTTTAAAGAATTACAAAATTTGGTGTGGCCTAGGCTATGGTGAATTTATATATTTACTACATGCCTGTGGGGGTGAATGAACAGCGGCTTAAGGAGTCAGGAAAAGAGGGAAGGGTGATACAGCCTCAGGTGCTGAAGTTGGGCTCGGTGGTAGGTGATCAACCACCCACGTTCACCCACGGTCTAGGGGCTTCCCAGGGTACAGAACCTTCAACGCTAAATCAGGCCAGGCCGTCAGTAATCTCCCTGGAGGTCACGAAGACTCTCCTTGTGGGGCTAGATCCACCTTATCGCTTATAGCCTTTTCCATTTAAACAAGATTTCACCCGGATGTCTACCTGTGGAACAGGCACACAGGTGTGCCTGCACACAGAAGTATGCCCACGCGTAAAACGTGCCCCTGTCCGTGTTTCTTATTCTCCCCTCCAGCACACCAGCACGCACGCTGTAATCGTCTTTTCTCAGGCTCTGCCTTCAGCATCCATGTTAAGAAGCACAGAGAAGTAAAGAGGCTCAAAGAAAGAATCTTATAAGAAGAGCTTTTCCGTACAAATCACTGCAGTGGGTGTTGAGAGCACCTGGGATGGGATGATAAAGAGATGAGACTAGATCCTGCCCTCAAGGAGTTTTTTCCTGTATTAAGAAAAATATGACACAGATTTCCAGCCAAGATGGAGGTGTAAGCAGATGCACTTCACCTCCTCACACAACCAAAAGAAGGACAATAACAAATTTAAGAACAAAAAATAACCGTAACTGCCAGAAAATCAGACTGTATGGAAGTCCGACAACCAAAGAGTTAAAGAAGAAGCACCTCTTCAGACTGGTGGGAGGGGCAGAGACGGGCAGCACAGGCAGCCGGGGCCGAGAGGGCGTGCGGTGCGGTGGCAGCCGGAGGAACAGGCGGGAGTGCGCACTGCCATAGTTTCTGACACTGTGAGACACTTGGGGTGTAGTGTGTGTGCAGGAGGGTGTGAGAGTTGGGCTGACAGGATGACCCGGATGATTGAGCGCTAGAAGGCCAGCCTGGTACGGGTGCCATGGGGTATGAGCTTGGCTTAGAAAATGAGGCCGCTAGAGGATTTGAGAGGCTTCTGTGGGTGATTGGGCTGACATGTTAAAAGAACCACTTTTGAAAGTTTCTCCTGTGAGTTCTGTACAAGATGCTCAGATAGGGGAGAGAAAAAGAGACCCACTTTGAAGGTTCCTTTTTTACATATATATATGTATATATATATTTTTTTGTTTATTATGCTATTACAGTTGTCCCAACTTTTCTCCCTTGGCCCACCTCCACCTGGTACCCCACATTCCCTCCAACAATCCTCCTACCCCTTATTATTAGTTCATGTCCATGGGTCATATATATAAGTTCTTTGGCAACTCCATTTTCAATACTGTTCTTAAAACCCCCCTGTCTATGCTGAACTTACCAAAGAAGGATAATAACCAATTTAAGAACAAAAACAACCAGAACTGCCAGAAAATCAAACTGTATGGAAGTGTGACAACCAAGGAGTTAAAGGAGAAACATTTCTCTAGGAGGGGCAGAGACAGGCAGCTGGGGAGGAGAGGATGCACGCAAGGTGGCTGCTGGTGGGCTGGGTGGTCTCACATTCATGTGTGGGTAAACCGGGAGGAACAACTGGGGAGTGAGACAGACGCACAACCCTGGGTTTCAGTGCAGGGAAACTAAAGCCTCAAAGCCTCTGGCTGTAAAAACCTGTGCTGGTTGCAGTAGTGTAAGAAACTGCCGGCCTCACAGGAGAGTTCGTTGGAGAGACCCGCAGGGTCCTAGATCGTACGCAAGCCCACCCACCCAGCAATCAGCACCAGAAGGGCCCAGTTTGCTTGTGGTTGGAGGGGGAAGTGACTGAAAGTGTGGCAAGAGCTGAGCAGGTGGCGTTATTCCCCCTCTGACCCCTGCACGTGCAGCACCACAGTGCAGGGAAGTGGGTTGCCCCGCCCTGGTGGATACCTCAGGCTCCACCCCTTCCAGCGTAACAGGTGCGCTGGGACAAAGAAATACGGCCCAGGCAAGAACAGAAACTCTGGAAAAACTCCAGAAAAAGAACTAAGAGCTAAATAAAGTCCACACATTGCAATTGGTTGATAGGTTTTAATTTTTGTTTAAATCAGTGAGCTCTCCCTCCACCTCATTTTCCTCTTTACCATTAATCTTTTGAAGAAATCAAATTATTTGACCTGAAGGGTTTATCATGGTCCGGATCTTGCCGGTTGCATCCCCATGAGGTAGTTGGACATGTTCCTCTGTAAACTGGAGTTAGATTCGCAGGTTTGGTTTGGTTTGTGGTGTGTGTATGTCTAAATAGGTATATTTGGCAAGTATCATTCATAGCTGATGTTGTGTTCTTCCATTTTGAGGTTCTCTTTCTCTTTGTGATAGAGCAGCCACTGATGCGCAGCACCTGGATACTTTAATTCACTAGAGGTGACACAGTGGTGGTTTTATGGTACCGTTATGGGCTGAGTGTTACTGAACTGAAAGTTCACATGTTGAACCCCCAGTACGTGTGATGGTATAGGACGTGGGGCCTTTGGGAGCTCATTGGGTGAAGCCCTCATGAATGGGATTAGTGCCCTTATAAAATACACCCAGAACACCCTCCTGCCTTTCTTTCTCCTGCCATGTGAGGACCCGGTGAGAAGATGGCCATCTGTGAATCCAGAAGTGGTCGCTTACCAGGACTTAACCATGTTGGCAATTTGATCTCTGAATCCCAGCATCCGTTGCTCTATGGGGTAGATAGCTGTTTTCTATAAACTGCCCAGTCTACGGCATTCTGTTATGGCAGCCCGGATAGACGGGAGTAAACCATTCCTTCTTCATGTTCTTGTAGGAAGAGCTGGGGTTTTAAAACCTATCTGGCTTGAGCAGGTGCCACTCCTTCAGAGAGACCAAGTGGCACTCCAGGGGGGACCCCAGAGGGAGAAAGGACAAATCCAAAGCATTTGAGACAGTATGAAACCTGTGAAGAAGCAGGTTGTCTGGGTTGTTCAATCCACAAGTTGACTGGTTGCAAACATATAACCTGGTCAGAATGTTGAGTATCTTGCATCAATCCCCATGATCACATCGTGATAGAACCCTGAAACGTATGGTGACTTTTGACATTTCCATGTGCTGTGCTTGAGCGCAGGATTTCCCTTTAAATCTACAAGCCAGACTGAGGGACCGAAGAGAGCCAGGTGAGGATGTCTTAGTCCGCCTGGAGAATGATGACATCATGGAAGGCACCCACGTAAGAACAGAGAGGTTTAGAACCCGTGAGGCCTTCCATGTAATCAGCACAAAAACATAAAGCGCTTGCCCAGGCTTTGTGAGCCTTTGGAAGGAAATAGGAAACCCACAAAGCAAAGAGGAGATGGGGTCTGTGAAATACACGTGAAGACAAAGGTGGCAGGAGCATAAATCAGTCTAAGCAAAATCTCCTCCTTTTGGGCATTGTGACCGGAGTGGGGGTTTTATAAGGGTAGTAGGTAGGGATTGAAGACAGGTAGCAGGCTTCCTGCAGGAATTGAAGCGAGCGTGGAAGGCCGCCCGGAGAAGAGAACCTGGGGCTTTTGGGAGGGGAGGGACACTTGGGATAGGGTCTGGAGTTGGGGTTTCCTGAGGCTAATGTCAGGGAGTGAGGAAGCATCTACCCCACCACTGGACACACACTGATCTCTGAATTGTATTTCTGAAAATACACTTCTGAGGAAGATGGGGGTTTTTGCTCAGAAGGCATAATGTTGAAAATTTTTATTTGACTTCTCTGTTGCTCGTATATTTACAGTCCATCTTGTTATTCATGGTAGCCGTGCTTTATCAAGTCGCTGTGCACGTTGAATTAGCAAATACCGAACCACTGCTCTTAAGGGAAACATAAGGTTAGTGACTGTGAGCCTCTGTCACAACCGATTAATCTGTGGCCTTGCTTTGCGGTGTTTCTGTGTAAAGACAGTTTGTTTACTCCACATGGTTGATCCGTTAACGTTGAACGTATGGCCAGCAGCGCGAGGAACATCGCTCATCCCGGAACGAAGCTCCGGGAACGCGTGCGGTTTCTTCGTAAGGCACGGCTCAGGCTTCCTGGGCTCAGGAACACCGGGCAGCACTTTAGCACTATGCGCGGGGGGCATTTTAAGTAGAAAAATCAACGAAGCCACAAAAATGCAAAAAAGGTAGCACTTAGATAGACTGCAAAAAGGCACTTGTCTGCAGTATGGCAGCTGACACGAGAAGGCAGCGTGTCACGGTGTTCAGCCTCTGCTGGGAACATGTGTGCCAGGCACCTCCAGTGTTTGGCTGCTCGGCACGTGTTCCATGGAGGCGTCAGTGAGTATTGATTTGAGGGTTACGAGTAAATTTCAGTGAGTAAGTGACTTTGCAAATACGGGATCTGCTGATGAGGATGGACTATAAGTTGAAAACCAATGTTGAAAGATTAACTTGGGGTGGGGGGTGTGGAGAATTATAACAGGTTTTCTGGAGTTTTCTCACACACTCAGGTTGTGTCGCTCAAATACACAGGCTCATCCCGTTGATAAATACCTTCATGTTTGAGGGGGAAGAAAGAGAGGAAGAGTGGCCCTCAGAGAAGTAAGGAGAAAATGAAGGCATTGGGCAGGGCCTGAGGATCCGGCAAGGCATGAGCGTAATGGGGGAAGGCTCTGGAATCAGGGTCGCGACAAATGCAGAGCTGGGGTAGGAAGCTGAGCGAGGCCACCGTGAACCACTGTGATCTGGGTCGGTGTAGAGAAAACCGACAGACTGCTTCTTGGGCAGAGGGCTGTTGTGCTTCTGTCCTGCTTAGAGCTTTGCGAGAGAACTTTTCATTTCCCACCAGTTGGGCTACACCCTGCGGGCTGCTGGAGAGGGGAGGACAGCGGTAGGTTGTTGGTCCATCCTGTCAGGCCGCCTTGGAGATGTCCTGGGGAGAGGCTTCATGCCACAGACTTTCTTGCAGACGATTTAAGGAAGGGTGCAGGAGTTTTTCACTAGCAAAGAGAAACTTAAAGCTAGAGGTTTGATCCTGTAAGAGGTCTTTGAACTTACAAACACAGACACATATGTGTCAAGAATAGAAACTGGCAAGGACCGTATCCCATAGTTTGAACTTAATTGCTTTTGGTATGTACTTGAAAAGATAAAATATCCCAAGATGTTTAACTTGAGAAAGTTGTTCTGTTGTGCTGCACAGTAAGTAATTTTCACAAGGTTTTGGCCGAGACATTCAGCATCAATATGCAGAATGGTTTCAATATGTGGTAGGCCAGTAAAAACGAAGTCGCTGTGACCCACGCTTTGCAGATCTAAGAGGGACGGAAGAGCAAGTAGCGATGATTAATTCCAGTCTTAGGGAGACGCTGCAGCCATGTGGCCGCATGCTTCCGTCCTGGGCCCTGCTCGGCGCGTCCTCTGGGGGTGGGGTGGGGGGCACAACGCTGTAATCAGGGGCTTCTCAGGGGCGCGCCGACTTGATGAGGTTATGTGGTGAGGTAAGAAAGTAGATCCCGTGGAAACAGGGAGTTGCTGATTTCATCTGAAATCATGGGACTCGTAGAATTGGCCACTGGTCTTGGAAAACTCATGTTAGCAGTGAGTCTCGGTGAAAGGAAATAGCGAGCCCCCGCCCCCATTGCTCTCCTGACGGCTGTGCAGGCGGGCGCAGGGCCCAAAGCCTTTGAGAACGTCAGAGCCAAGGCCTGGGGTGGGGAAGCAGGCTCTTCATCCTTGGATTTGTTGGTGTTCCCTCCTCTTTGTCCAGGGAGTCTTCCCTTCCTGGCGTTAAGGTGGCTTGAAGCGTGTATGTGGGGCAGGGGAGGGGGTGAGGTGTGGGGGTGGGATACTACTCACCACACCCAAATAGTGCTTAAGATAAGGAGACTTTAATTTTTTATTGAGATATATTGACGTATATTAGCTTCAGGTACACAGCATAACGATTCGGTATTTGTTCCCATGACAAAGTGATCACCACATTAACTCTAGTTAATATCCAGCACCACAGAGACTATTTTTTGACATTATCTCGTTCTAGTGCCCCTGCTTATATACAGAGTAACCCAAAGATGTTACATTTGCTGACTAAGTAAAATTGGTTTCTTCTGACTTGAAGCAGTATTTTTCAGGTAAGCTCGGGTTCTGTGGACTTAATCTTTTTCTCTCTTCTTGGCCCCTCCTCTCCTCCCTGGGTGACATCCGGTCACAGGAAAGGCCCACCTGACACTCCATGGCAGGGGCAGGATGTTTTGTGCCTGTCTTGTCTCTCTCCGCGGCTGCTGCCGACCCCCTTCGGGGTGCAGCTTCTCTTAGCTCCTCTTTGGAAGCTGGCTTCTGCTCCGTGGCAGGCTGCTAGGGGTAGGTGTCTTTGGTTGGTGAGTCTCACCGTGGTCCAGCTGGGCGTGAGCAGCGCATGGTGGTTGCTGCTAGGTTTCGGACTCTCCGTTTTGCCTCTCGCGTCTGTGGACCCTCTGAGGCTTAGCCGGAAACTCCCAGCAGACCTTTGCTTACGGCGGCCTACTTCTCAGGTTCTGCTACAGGATTCTCTTGCCACATACCAGGCCACCCCTCGGCAAACACTTTCTAAATTCTCGGCTACCCATGTCCACCGCAGGGCTGCTGGGGAACTTGTGGACACCCCCATGGCAGGGGTAGCCTGTGGGGGAACACGGGATGGGCGGGCTCTGGCCCATCCACTTAGGCATTTCCCTCTGCCGGCAATCTGCTTCTGAACTGCACAGGCTCTGAATGTGTGTGTGTGTGTGTGTGTGTGTGTGTGTGTGTGTGTAAATGCATGCACGTTTGGGGGAGCATTGGAGGAGGGGAGAAGTTAAAGCACCAGCCTCAATGTATTGCATTTGCTGGTTTAGTGTAACGGATCTAGCGAAGGAGACAGATGAACAGCCAGACGGAAGAGGTGCGGATTCCGAGGGAGAGGCCGTGGAGCTTCTCTCCAGTGCACCACCGTCCCAGCATAATTTGGACTTTTATGGGAGCTTTATTACGTTGGCATGATTGATTAAGTCACTGGCCTAAGTGTCTTTGGGTTCTCCCTCTCCCTGTCTGATATTTTTGCCGAGCCCAGACAGGTGCGGAGGTGGGTGGGGAGTGCACCTCCGCGTGAGAGCAGGTGCCCCTGCATCATGCTCTTTAGACGCTTTGGGCTGTGCCCGATGCTGAAACTCCGTGCTTGCTTCCTTCAGCTTTGTTCTTAATGTGTGCAGAAGTGATTTTTGAGTAGAAATAATGTTTTTCTCTTTCAACAAAACTGACTTCAAAGACAATAGTTTCCCTCTGACTTGAGAAATCTAATATAAAACACAAGCCAAAAAAAAAAAAAATCTCTTGGTTCAAGTTTATGCCTCTTCTTTCTCTGAAACAACAAAGGTCATTGATTCAGTGGGTGGAGAGCTTCAGGGCAGCATGGTTTATGGATGATGAAAAAATGCGTTAGTGTAATATTTAAAAAAATATGGTAGACAGGGTTGAGGACTTCTGGATTAGAAGAAATGGATCAAATGAGGCTGCGTACATGCTGGGGCGGCTGACTCAAAGGAAAATGTGGCTGGATCGCCACAGCTGGATTTCCTTGGTTAATGTGGTTGCCTTGCTTAGCCTCACTGAACAGGGTCAGCAGACATGAGTCATAAAACCGACTGCAGGAGGAAAGACAGACACGGCCCCTCATGTCATGCCTGTGTGGGGTGGGGGTAGGGGGAGTGGAACCTTTTGGAGCTCCTGGACTCTTCTTACCCAGAGACCATTTTCCTCGGAGGTCCAGTTTACATGTGGCTGCCCCAACCAATCTTTAGGGTCAGCAGACTTCTGTAAAGAGCCAGATAATAAACATTTTCGGCTTTTTGGGTCTTACAGTGCCTGTCACAAGTATTCAACTCAGCCGTTGTCGTGGGAAAGTAGCCCTAGGCCATACATACTTAAAATGAATGGGTGAATGTTTCAATAAAACTTTATTTACAAAATCAGGCAGTGGTCGGATTTGGCCTGAGGGTGGTAATTTGCTGCCCTCTGACCTAGAATGAAGTGCGAGATCAGTGTAGTGAAAGAACTGGCCGACCTGAGCCCGTTACGCTGTGTCTGACGCACACGCACAAACGCGCAGAGACTGGACCATGTATGTAGCATTATTATGACCCAGACTGGGGCTTTGCTCATCAAGTGTTGAAAATGTAGGGCCAGATCCCGAACTGATAATATTTTTATTGCTCACCTTTTGAAATACTTGTAAAGCTCAGTGTTATTTACAGAAGTAGTTTTAATTTTGAATTCTCTTATTCCTTTTTGCCCTGGGAGATCTCCAAATTGGCTCATGTTTTGATTTCCAGGCCTTCTGGGCAGGACTGGGCGTTGAAGGGGCCAATATGCTTATTAATGGAGAAGCTGAGCGGATGCTCCCAGCTAACCACAGGATAAGTAAGCTGCTGCAGGATAAGTAAACTGTTCTGAGTGTATCAGAGAGCATGTGTTAATTCCTGTGGCTGCCCTAGTAAATCATGACACATTTCATGGCTTCAAACAACTCAAATTTGCCCTGGCTGGTGTGGCTCAGTGGATTGAGTGCCGACCTGCAAACCAAAGGGTCGCCGGTTCAGTTCCCAGTCAGGGCGCATGCCTGGGTTGTGGGCCAGTAGTGGGTGTTCGAGAGGCAACCACATATGGATGTTTCCCTTTACTTCTCCTTCCCTTCCCCTCTCTCTAAAAATAAATAATTAAAATGTTAAAAAAACTAGACTTTATCTTTCAGTGCTTTAAGTTACAGGTGCGACACAGGTCTCCCTGGGTTGAAGTGCTGGCACGGCTGTGATTCTTTCAGGAGGCTCTCGGAAGAACCCGTTTTCTTGCCTTTCCCACTTCTAGACGCTGTCCACATTTCCTGGTTCCCAGGCCCTGCCCCCGTCATCAGAGCCGTCCACGTTCCATCTTTGTGACCACTCACCAGTAGTCACAGCTCCCTCTGACTGACTGCAGCCAGGACGATGTTTTAAAGAATTTATGTGGTTAGACTGGGCCCACGTGTCTAACAGGGTAGCCTCCCCGTGTCAAGGCCTTTAACAACAACCACACCTGGAAAACCTCTCTTTGTCACATAACGTCACATAGTCCCAGGTCCAGGGGCTACAACCGGGGGATCTGTGTGGAGGTTGTTATTCTGCCTACCACAGGGAAGACTCCTGCCTTGTCGCTTTCTCATAGAAGCCTGCCGGGCACACACACAAAAGTGCTGAGTAAACCATTTGAATTTATCGGGCTCTACCTAAGCCATGAGCCTAAGCGGAGCTGCTGAGTGGAAGAGGAATCTGCCACGTTAGTGGGAGCGGCCTTCTTCAGGGGGCGGGGGGGGGGGGGGCTGGGTGGGGCCGTGGACGTGCACTGTGCTCACAGCGTCGGGACTTAATCTCCGGCCCCCTCTGCTGTGCATCTCACTTGCCGTCTCTGGTCCTTTGGTGTCTCTTACAGCAGAGGTAGGTGGTTTAGGCAGCTGTTGCCACAGGTGGTCAGGCGCTGGAGACCTTTCTTCAAGTCAAGCCTACAGAACTCCAGGCAAGAGAGGGGCTGCTCTGTTTGAAGCAAGCGTGGGGACCCTAGAGCCCTCCTGCGGATCTTTCCCAAGAGCTGCCTGGCCGCTCCGTAGGTGCAGCTTCTTTCCAGGTCTCCTCGGAACACTATTTGGAGATCACCGGACTAGATCAGGGTCAGTTAACTGCAGCCCGTAAGCTAAATCAGGTCTGAGGTCTGTTTTTGCTTGGTCTTGGAACTGAGAATTTATATTGATGTATTTACATATATACATAGATTTATAAATATATAAATTCTATATACATAGATACACATATCCATATAAATCTATATACATAGATTTATAAAATATATGAATATATAGATTTATGCACATATAAATATGTACACTTAGATATACATACAACATAAAACTTACTCTCTCCACCATTTTTAAGTGTACAGTTCAGTGGCGGACACACTGTTGTACAAGCATCGCCACCCTCCAGCTCCAGGACTCTTGTCGCAGAAACTCCGAGCTCCCTGAACAATAACCCCTATTGCCCGCCCCCTAGCGCTTGGCACCCCTGCTCCGCCTTCTTTGTCTTTTGTGACTGGCTCACTTCACTTAGCACAATGCCTGCAAGCTCCATTCATGTGATACTATGTGTCAGAATTTCCTCTGTTTCTCAGGCTGAAAATACCCGATGGTATATTCGTCTGTTTGACGCTCGGGTCGCTTCCGCCCTTTGACTGTTGTAAATAATAGTGCGGTGGACACTGGTGTGCAAAAGCTCTCTGAGAACTTTCTGTATTTTTTCAAGCTTTGACATAATTGACACATAATGTCGCCAGTTTATAAGCTTAACATACATGTTATACTTGTATATTATGAAACAATTACCACCATAGTTTTAGATCACACCTCCATTATGTTTCATAATTACCATTTATTTCTTTTTTGTGGTGAGAACATTTGAAATCTCAGCAACTTTCAAGTACATAATACAATGTTATTAATTTTATTACACATTAGATCACCAGAACTTACTCATCTTTTACCTGGAAGACTTTTTTCTTTGATACACGTTTCCTCACTTCTCCCAACGTGCAGTTTATGGAAACTACCATTCTAGCTTCTGTTTTTACGAGTTTGATTTTTCAGATTCCACGTATAAGTAATATTATACAGTGTTTGTCTTTCTCTGTCTGACTTATTTTACTTAGCATAACATTGTTAAGTTTCAGCCATGTCACAAATGGCGGGATTTCCTCTCCTTTCTCATGGCTGAATGGTATTTTGTTTGTTTATTTTTGCGCGTGTATCACATTTTCTTTGTTCATTGACAGACATTGAGGTGGTTCTCGTGTCTGGGCTATTGTGAGTAACGCCGCAGTGAACGAAGGGGGGTGAAGATCCCTCTTTGAGGTCTAGCTGCTGCGGAAAACAGGCTTCTGCGTTGCAAGCGGCAAAGGTTCTGTCACCGGAATCACGGAATGGGTCCTGCTGCAGAGTCGTCTGGCGGGAGTAGCCCCGGCACCGCCGCTGGCTGCCCCCAGGGGAGAATTCTTGGACCCCACTCCCTCTTGGACCCCACCTCCACATCCAGCATCACAACCCAGCGACTGGGCTGCCCCGCCCTGATGAACACCTAAGGCTCTGCCCCTCACTATGTAACAGCGCTACCAGACCAACCCCCCCCCCCACAAAAAAAAAAAAAAAACCAGAAATGGCTCAAATGGGAGAACAGGTCAAAGTCCCAGAGCCAGTTCATCTAAACAATGAAGAGATAGCCAGTCTATCAGATGCACAGTTCAAAGCACTGGTGATCAGGATGCTCACAGAATTGGTTGATTTTGCTCACAAATTAGATGAACAAATTAAGGCTAAAATAAGTGAAATGAAGGAAAATACACAGGGAACCAATAGTGATGGGAGGAAAACTGGGACTCAAATCAATGGAGTGGACCAGAAGGAAGAAAGAAACAACCAAACAGAACAGAAGGAAGAAACAAGAATTCAAAAAATTGAGGAGAGGCTTAGGAACCTCCAGGACATCTTTAAGCGTCCCAACATCTGAATTATAGGGGTACCAGAAGGGGAAGAGCAAGAGCAACAAGTGGAAAACTTATCTGAACAAATAATAAAGGAGAACTTCCCCAATCTGGCAAAGGAAATAGACTTCCAGGAAGTCCAGGAAGCTCAGAGAGTCCCAAAGAAGGTGGACCCAAGGAGGAACACACCAAGGCACATCATCATTACATTAGCCAAGATTCAAATGAAGGAGAGAATTCTAGAAGCAGCAAGGGATAAGGGGACAGTCACCTACAAAGGAGTTCCCATCAGACTGTCAGCTGATTTCTCAAAAGATACCTTACAGGCGAGAAGGGGCTGGAAAGAAGTATTCCAAGTCATGAAAGGCAAGGACCTACATCCAAGATGGCTCTATTCAGCAAAGCTGTCATTTAGAATGGAAGGGAAGATAAAGTGCTTCTCAGACAAGGTCAAGTTCAAGGAGTTCATCATCACCAAGCCCTTATTACATGAAATGTTAAAGGGACTTATCTAGGAAAAAGAAGATAAAAAAAATAGGACAGTAAAAAGACAGCAAACTCATAGATATTAACAACCACACCTAAAACAAAAGCAAAGTAAGCAAACAGCTAGACCAGGAGCAGGAACACAGAAATGGAGATCACATGGAGGGTCAGCAACAGGGGAGTGGGAGGAGGAGAGGGAGAAAAGGTACAGAGAATAAGTAGCATAGATGGTGGGTAGAAAATAGACAGGGGGAGGGCAAGAATAGTGTGGGAAATATAGAAACTAAAGAACTTATGACACATGGACATGAACTAAAGGGGGAATGTGGGTGGGAGGGGGTGTGCAGGGTGGTGGGGAATGATGGGGGGAATGGGACAACTGTAATAGCATAATCAATAAAATATAACAAAAAAATTTATATTGCCAGGTATAACCCCAGGAGATCCTAATTTGTACCACCTGGGGTGCGACATAGTTTTTATTTTGAAGATGCTCTTCATGTGTTTCTGACGTGTGTTAAGTGGGAACACCCAACACTTGTGGAAGGGCTTTTCTTCATGTTACAATATTTTGTAATGTAGACCCTAGGTCAGTTGTTTACAGACTTCACCGTACACTGGAATTACTCAGGGAGCTTGTTCAACCTGCAGGTTCGCAGGTCTCATCCTCCGTTCCAAGGTTCTGATTCCCTAGAAATATTGTAGGATCTGAGAAGCTGCGCTTTAAAGAAGCAGCGCAGGGACCCTGATGTGGGGGTTTGCAGACCACCGTTTGGGAACGCTTTGATGGTGGGAGGTGAGGAAACAGGTGCCAGGTTTGTCTACTCCCAGGAGACAGGAAGAGATGGAGGTTCACATTTTATTGAGGCAACTCATTAGGATTAAAATGTGGATGACAATAACAGAATTGATATCAAAAGACTTTTAGAGAGAATTAAATGAAGAAGTACGCAGTGCCTGCCACAGCGTAAAGGTCGTATACTGTAATGGAGTCATTGCTGAACTCAGTGCATGCTTCACTTCTTGTTCTTTGCTTATTTTTGGTGAGAATTACTGAGTTCATAACAATGGTCTCAGTTTCTTTTTGAGATTGTTTCTCACCACACACAAATTTATTGGTTAAAATTGTAGTTACTATGTAGTTGAACACTTGAGAACCACAACATGAATTGAAACAGGATTGGGAGAGCATCAGCTAGGTTTCCTTATCAGCTAAATAGTTTGTTTTCACCCACTGGTCTTTTAGTGCCCACAGAGAATTACCATATAAATTGATAGGTAGTAATTAAATTTAAGACTGTTAAACTCATGGATGCCATAAATTTGGGTCATTATTTAGTTACATACACTGCTGTATTTTTTTTTTTTTTTTTTTTTTTTTTTACAGGATCTACTGAGTTACATGGAGATGATAATATACTTGAAGAACAGGACAAGTAAATGAGAATAATGTTAGGTCCTAAACTAAGCCACTGAAGTGTTGCAGTGGTTGGAGGCTCTGGAGGCATCCTGTAGGAATCTGCCTCAGACCAGGGCTGCCCAGACTTTTCTCAGTATGGATGATATGGTCACCAGGTTTGAGCGTGACGTAAACTGGGAGGGTTAGCGAATAGGTAAAATGATAGACTCTAGAATTATCAGGGATCCCGAAAGGCCACACTCAGGGTTGAATGTTAAAGAAACATTGACAGTAGGTAGGAATGAAAGCAAAGTCCTGCACTTAGGTTACTACACCAACCGACCCATCAACTAACAAACCAGTGATATGGGTGTGGAGTGTGGAGGAGTGGCTTAGCAGAAATTCTTGGCTCAGAGGTTTCGGTTCTCTCATTCGTTCAATCTTACTGACGACTTTCTGTGTGCTATATACTTTTCTAGAAGTGTGCTCTTCAGTAAGGCAGCTGCAGGCCACGTGGCCCTTGAAGATTCGAAATGTGGCCAGTATGAATTGAGATGTTCTCTAAATATGAAATAAACGCTGCACTTCAAAGGCATGATGTGAAGAAAAGAATGTAAACTATTTCATGAATAATTTTATATTAATTGCATGTCGATAGGGTTCTATTTTTAACTCTATGTGATAAAGTGAGTAATTATTGAAATCAGTTTAGCCTGCTTTTCTTTTCTTTTCAATGTGGCTCCCAGGAAATTTAAAGTTGTGTGCGTGGCTCACAGTGTGTTTCCGTCGGGTAGTACTGCTGCACCGCATTGAATAAAAACAGACAAGGTCTCTGCCGACCTTTTTCAGCCTATACTTACTGAGTAGCATTTTTCGAGAGCTTATACTCAGTAGGAGGAGGACAGACTGTAAAAACAACCACATAAGTAAACAGGGTGTTTTTCCCGGCGTGGAGTGCTGGGATGAAAACGCGTGAGTGGTGTGATAATAGTTAGGGGCAGGGCAGTGACTTGCATCGTGAGATGAGGGCGTGTCTCACTGTGGAGGTGCCATTTTAGCTGAGCCCCGAGTTACCAGGGAGCAGCTGCACGTGGGAAGACTGTCAGAGACTTACAGTCGTTGGAAGCACCAAGTGCAAGGACTCTGAAGTGGGAATACGTAGGGCTGTTCAGAAGTGGGGATGACTCCTGTGTCGTAGGGGCTGATCTGGTGAGGGGAAGCAAGGCTCAAACAGTGTGTGGACCTTGCAGTCTGTGGTGAGGAATTGGCTTTTTATTTTAAGGGCAAGGTGAAGCCACGGGAGTGTATAAAGCAGGTGAGCGACATGACTGAAGGTAAGTTTTTGTAGGATTATTCTGTGCAAAAGGGAAGTAAGAGTGAATGTAGGGATGCCAGTCATTTGGGCAAGAGGTGACGATGGCCTGGAGCAAGATGACAGTAGTGAAGTTGGAAAGGACCCCCTGAGTCTGCAGCCCTTTGGGAAGCAGGGCTGCTGAGCCTTATTGGTGGATTGATGGTGGGTGCAGGGAATTAAGGAGTCAGGTGCAGACCTAACATTTATTAAAGTATGGTGTCACCCCAAGAAACAAAGCCTCCCAGCCCTGATATGAGGCTGCTGCGGCAGGACTTGGCACTCGAAGAAGGCAGTGTGAATGCTGCCTGTTGTTCGGTGACTGCTAAGCAGTGGGCGAAGAATTGCGTTGGGCTCATGCAGGTGCATGCTGACAGGTGGGAGAGCGGGTTGGGGTGACCCCAGTGGTGGGGACTTTGTTTTATGCATGCGAGCCATAGCTCAAGACATATTAATCAAGGGAGTGCACGCTGAAGGGCATCTGCAGGGTTCTGCAGCTCGTCTCTGGTGAGGACCAAAGGACAGAATAAAACGCAGATTTGGTATTTTTCATATTTGTTCAAAAATGAGTGGGCTGACTCCTAAAGATGTGATCTGTAAGTCACAGGCGGTATTAGAGCAAGAATTAGAGGCTGCACACTGGAAGCCTGGGAGCTCACTGATTAGCTCACCAATTATTTTCTTTGGCATTCACATTTTTTTCCTTCTTAAATTCTTAACCAATTGCCAGCACTTAAAAAAAAATTAGCTTAAGAATTCTAGGATTTTTTGTGTCTCCTGAGGTACAGCAGACGTCTGACAGCATTGGGCCCACATTCTTGGACAGCACAGACTAACTAGGTGTGAGAAATGTCTGTACCTTCTCAGAAGAGAAAAGCCTTCCCTGTTTTTTTAGCTGTTCCCACTTGGTCCTGTTCAGCCCCTTAACTCCAGTAGGCCTTGGGTTTATGACCCCGAGACTCTTTGGGTGTGTCCGCGATGATATTCCAGAATTCTCTGGGCTTGGACAAGAAGATCTCTCAGGTTCATTGCCAACATTGAGATTCTTGACCTCCTTGAGGAATGCTCCAGGGCTTAACTTCCCATTTGCTCTAAGATCTTTCTTCTCAGTCTGTTCTGGGGTGTTGTATGTTGTGGTGTGTATGGTGGGTGTGGGTGCAGGCTCCAAAATTAGGTCCATTCCAGTTTTAGGTACTGTACATCTCCCTGGGCCTTGTTATCCTCATCTATAAAATTGACTTAAACATTTTGGTACCCACCTCAGAGAGCTACTGCAACTATTATATGACATAATGCATGTAAAAGACTTACTCCAAAGCCTGTCACACAGTAGGCACCCAGTAAATGCTATCATTAAATATTTATTGAGCATCCACGATGCTCCAGGCTTTGGGCAGAGTTCTTAAAGTTGAACTGTAAGTGATCATTATGATTCTAGTGTAACCCTCTCATTTTACAGCTGAGGAGACTGAGGCCCCAAATGGGGATCTGATTGACCTAGACCTGGATTTAGGGCTTCTCTGCCTGAAGATACTTGGATTCAGTCTCTTGTTCACCCATTAATTTTGGGGCTGACCTCTCCACTGGTCTTTTCTCATCCCATTTCATTCAATAAGTGTTTGTTGAGCATCTACTATGTTCTTGGAGCCAGATATAGCGTAGTGGCTGTCAACCCAAGGGGTCTGTGTGTATTTTTTCCCCCCAGGCACATTTGACAATGTCTGGTGACATTTTGGTCATCACACGTGAGTGTTACAACTGGTACTTAGTGAATAGAGGCCAAAGATGCTGCTAAACATTCTATAATGCACGTGACAGCCCCTCCTAACAAAGAATTATTTGGCCCATAAAGTCAATGACATTGAACTTGAGAAACCCAGAGGTAAAGGATATAAAGATAAATAAGGCATATATATTTTTGTCTGGAAGGGCTTCCTGCTCCAGGGTGGGGGGCTTGGGTGGTAGGGGTCCCTTCAGAATAGCGGTGTCTACCATGAACTATTTCTGAATTCTGGGGCCTGAACTACTTTCTGCCAGACAACTCTTTTAAAAAAAAATCCACATGGGCAGAGTAATCATTAAATAAAGTGGGGGGTGGGAGCCACAGAGCCAAATGAAGACATGCTATATGTGACTTCCCCAAGGCTCAAACTGAGAGGAAACTTCTGGCTGCTCAGGGTTCCTCAGCGTAGCCCCCCCTTTCCATCTGAGGCAGCGCCCCAGGTGAGCAAAACCAAATCAGGCACGGGCAATGTTGGCAGTATATACACTTATTTATTTTAAAGGCAAACCCTTTATCAATTATTACTATAATTAATGTTTACTAAAGAAATTACCTATCAACATTTTTCTATTTTTCCCTTCTAGCCATTTTTCCCATTTTTCTCTATGCTTAGTTTTTTACTTTACGTAGTGCTAATTATACTAAATGAAAAAACTTGTAGACTGCTTTTAAGTTGGCATTCTTTTGTTATATACATGTTACTGCTATAGACATCTTTGAAAGTCTTCCTATATTGTTTTATTAATACATTCTCAGAAGTGAAATTACTAATTTAAAAATATAAGCGATTTTCCTTTTGGAAAGCAAAAATTGCTTTCCAAAGAGGTTATTTCAATTACCTGCTCAATGTCTGGAGTTTCCCTCGAAAGTTTATCTTAAGCGGAGAAGAGGGAATGGTAGTACTCTCGGTGGGAATGCAGACTGGTGCAGCCCCTGTGGAAAACAGTGTAGAATTTCCTCAGAAAATAAAAATGGAACTGCCTTTTGACCTGGCGACTTCACTGCTGGGATCATATCCTAAGAACCCTGAAACACCAATCCAATAGAACCTATGCACCCCCATGTTCATAGCAGCACAATTTACAATAGCCAAGTGTTGGAGGCAACCCAGGTGCCCATCAGTAAATGAATGGATCAAGAAACTATGGTACATTTACACAGTGGAATTCTATGCAGCAGAAAGAAAGAAGGAGTTCCTACCCTTCACGACAGCATGGATTGACCTGGAGAGCATTATGCTAAGTGAAATAAGCCAGGAGGTGAAAGACAAATACCATATGATCTCACCTATAAGTGGAACCAAATCAACAAAACAGACATATGAACAAAATAGAACCAGAAACTTGGACATAAAGAATAAACTGACGGTGACCAGAGGGGAGGCAGGAAGGGGATAATGGGGAAAGATGGGAGGGGCAAGCAAAGGAACACAAATAGAGGACTCATAGGTAAGGACAATGGGGGGTATTGACTGTGGGAGCGGGGAGGCAGGGTAGGGGATAGCAATGGGGAAAAAGGCGGGACAACTGTAACTGAACAATAAAAAAAGTTTATTCTATAAATTATGATTTTGGGTAACATGACTTTAAGCTAGCCAATGGCAGGGATCAAGCCATCGATTCTTGGAATACGTTGGAAATATTACATGTATATATATAAAGAGAGTGTAGTAAGTGCGTAGTCAATTTGTGTTGATTTAATGTTGGGCAGTGCTGAGTTCAGTGCTCCCAGTTCACATTTGTTAACTAAGATTTAAATAGCTCAGTTTTATCATGTTGAAAATATACTCTTAAAACATTCAGAGTATGCAGTCCTTACTGAGTTTTGAGCTATTTCCTTGGCTGTAGCATCTGTCGACTACGTACGCTGGTGTGAGTGTTCAACTGTGACATCGCCATGGCTTCCTGCAGCTCCTACACTCTGGTTTGGCGGGGTGTGGATGAGAGTTTTATCTCTTTGTTTTCCTTTCCTTGTTTCCTTGAAAATTTAAAAACTGCCAAGCAAACAGCCATCCCTGAAAGAATGGAACACAGAATTTGCTTTTCCCTGCTACAAGCTGAAACACACAAATGTTATGGCAAAGAAAAAAGTGTACACTTTCAATTTGATGTGGAAATCTCTCTGTCTGCAGTATCGGAGATGGCACTTCCTTGAAGCCAGTATAGGAATATGTTTTCACAACTTAGCAATAAACTGAATTTCTTTAAAGGAGCTTTTATTTTTTTCCTTCTACTTCAGTGATAAAATTGGATATGTAATCTCATAAAAAGGGAAAAAAATCAATGACGGACTTAGTTGAAACATTTGACAAGGGAGTAATTTAAGACTGGTCCAGCAGAGGAGAAATGTAAATGACTAATAGCACATAAAAAGTTCAACTTCACTAATAAAGAAATGAAAATTGAAATGAGATACTATTTCTGCTTATCAACTTGTCAAAGTTAAAGATATTCTTCAATGATGACAAGGATGCAGTGAAATACATTTGCAGACATTGCTGTTTGCAATGTAAATTGGCATAAGCATTATAGAAATCAATTTAGCAATATGTATTAAGAGCCTAAAAGAAGTCTACATCCTTTTTGACTCAGTAATTTCCCTTTTATAAATATATTAAAATGAATTATTCAGAAATTCGTACTAATATGTATGTCCAAAGATGTTCATTGCATTGTTATTTATGATAGTAAAATATTAAAAAGAACTTAAATGTTCATCAATAAGTAATTGATTAAGTAAATTACGGTGGATATTTCTTGCTACTCAGAGTGTGGTTCGAAGACCAACAGAATTGCCCCAGCCCAGACACAGTGAATACAGCTTATCTAAGTGCTCCAGCAACTCGACTTTTTGAGGGCAGAGGTGCCTCATCAGTAGTTACAAAGCTTGCAGGTGTTTCTAATTTATAGCCGATTTTGAGAACATTAGCTGTGATGCTACTGCCAACTTCTCTGTCTGCGTCTTCCACAGCACAGGCTAATCGCTGAGTTACCTTCTACCTCACACTGAACAATTGTGTAATGCCTCCCCTTTCCTCCCTTCGTAACATCTGCAACGGGGAAATCACTGAGGACACTTGGTAGATCATCCCTACGAGCCAGGAGAGCCTTGCTTCTCTGAGAACGCTGTCTGCACGTGCAGCTCGGTGGATGTTGTTGAAGGAATGTTCAAGTGGGCAGTGGTTCCTATGGTTTGCGTGTCTGCACAGTAACATTCTGTGTATAAACTGTTGTTAGAAAGGAAATATTTTTAGGGTCCCCAAATCTAGATTTTTAGATACTGTTTTGACTATATCTACAGCAGGCAGGATTCTTGCAAGAAATAAATAGCACACTCAAACCAGGGGTTTGCACCGTGAACCACAAAGTGTAAGCAAGTTAAAGGAAGTGGTCAGCACTCTGGGGAAGTAACAGTGGGGAGTGGGTACCACCTGGAGGTTCGAGAAGCACGAGACGGGCAGTGTGGAAGGTTAGGGTGGCAGCTCCGTGGAGAGGGACACTGCGTGGGAGCTGAAGCCACCCGAGTCCCCTATAGGAAGAGTGGGAGGGGCAAACAGTCTCTTTTCACTCTCTTCCTCTTCCCTCTCAACGGTGGTTTTAGTTTTGGGGAAAGCCAGAGGTCACAGGGCACCAAATCTGGGCTGTAGGGGCTGAGTCACCTGGGTGATTTGATGTTTTGCTAACACCCCTCTGCCCCACCTGCAAGACATGATGCATGAGCGGGCATGTTGTCGTGATGAAGCTGCCAAATGCCAGTTACCCATAGCTGCGGCCTCCTGAATCATCCAAATAGTTTCCAAATCATCCAAAGAGTTTCTGCAGAGGAACGTTCAAACTTAACACAAAATTCGATGCAGATTTGGTGCCCTACTTGCTCAGTCACTTTGAATGCAACAGTCACACAGTGCACATGCTCGCTCAGCAGCGTCTACGGCCCCCACCGACTGGTGCAGTGAAGATGTCATTATTCACACATGCGTATTCCAGTCCACTCTCCAGTCCACATAACCTGGCTGTCAGGTTACGCAGATGCCACGCAAATGTTATATTAACAATGCATGGACTTTTTCAGGACAGACCTCATGTAACATATATGTACCTACACATAACATACATATATTTATTTTTATATGCCATCTTGTTATATTAACAATGGCTGGACTTTTTCAGGACAGGCCTCATGTAACATATATGTACCTACACATAACATACATATATTTATTTTTATATGCCATCTTGTTATATTAACAATGGCTGGACTTTTTCAGGACAGGCCTCATGTAACATATATGTACCTACACATAACATACATATATTTATTTTTATATGCATCAGCCTCATGGGACACAGAGGCGAGTGGGCAAGTGTGGAAAGGGAAGGGGCATCGGCAGTCACAGGGGCAGATACCCAGCACGGCGATAAATCGTCGATAGCAAGAGTAACAGCAGTTCCTGCTTTGTAGTCTTCCCACCCTCGACCCTGTTGTCAAAGTGGATGAATCAGGTTCCTGGCAGCATCTTTGTCTTTGTCTTAGAACCACAGTACAGACCAAGGAGAGGAGACCAACAACACTGCCTCCCTCCTGGTTTCTCAAAGCTTTGAGGTTTGACTTGGACACTGTCTGTAAAAGATACCACAAACCTTTCTGTGTAAGGAAAACCACATGCAGAGCTTTCACGTGCCAAAGGGTGTGGCTGTCATTTTTGGCCTTGTATACGCAGAGACATCCTCTGGGCACATGCCACGTACATGGCAGGCACTAAGAACGTGGGGCACCATTTCCTCCTCCTTGGGAACGCTAATAGTACACAGATCCTAGAACGTGTAGCTCACGTTCTTTGGACATAGCCCTCCCGTGTTTCGTTGGTGGGCATGTCTATGCCCAGAGTCTGCATCCTTCTATTTTCTGCAATATTAGAAGTTTTGAGTGGGAGGAAGCAAGGAGAAGTCTTTAACTACATAAAAAAGAATGGAGAAGCTGAAATGGAACAGTCAGTTCATGAAGGGGCTAGTTGGACCCAGGGCATCAGGAGCTGCCTGGGGATCCGTAGAGTCCTTTAACGGTCTCAGTGTGATGCAAAAACCCTTTCAAGAAAGTTGGGGACATCACTGCAGCTAGCAGTAGCCTGGGCTCCTGACCCAGGATCAGTCTGTCACAGGCGGCCAGCTTAATGCCTGGACTGTGCATATGGCTTGGAATGTGGATAAAAAAACTACAAAAAATGCTACTGGAATGGTGCTTGAACTCCGCCATACCGACATGGGGAGCAAGTCCAATGGCGTGGAGGCGAGAGTGTCAATAAATTGCCATTTCTATATATTTTATTTACAGCACATCTTACACTTTAGATGGCTAGTGTCCCCTGTGAACTTCTGCGAGTGTGACCAAAACTGTTCAATGAAGAAGTGACTTTTAGTGCTTTATTGCCATCCAGAGCTTCTTTTGAAACAGGTCATCATTAACTTCATGGTTTGAACTGTTTTGAAATTCCTTACTGTAACCTATGGCTTTATTGCATTAATCCATTAGGTTGGGTGCCAGAGATCATAGCTGTAGGGCCCGTATTTACACATGGACTAATTGCATGGATGCTCTCAGTGTATGATGAGGTCTTTTTCAGATCACCACGGGAAAAATAATCTGAAACCTTTCCAAACTTCAGGGTTTGGGATAATAAGAACCAACACACAACAAAACAAAATAAAAGGACCCTGAATATTATTCTGATTTTTTTCTTGCTTTGAAATACCTACTACTCTATCAACAAGGAATTGCAAACTAGGAATTCTCACAGTATGTGTTGCTTCCACGTGGTTTTCATTTGGAAGAACTGTGGGAAGCATGGGTCTGTGGGCTCCCCAATGAAAGCCAGGTGGCTAATGGTTACAAAGTGGGGGACCATGGGGAGATTCGTGCCTTGCTCATTAGGACAAATGGAGATGGAGCATCCAGGCCACTGGCTGCAGGGTTAGAATCGCAGACAAACCAGGCACGACAAAGGCCCAGCTTCCTGTGGGGACCTTTGCTGATAACAGACGTTAGCCCAGCTGTTAATGCCCAGCTGACCGGAAGCATTTCTTCCTGGAGTGGGAAAGTGCCTGATGGAGACTCCAGCATGTTTAGGTCACACAGGATGTTTTTCACTTTTACTGAAGGAAGGGGCATTGGAGTTGGAACTGGGCTCTTTTTTACGTCCCAGATGCTGAGTAGCAGGTGTGTTTATAATGCCCATCAACCAGGCTTTCCGTTGCACCTGTTGGGGCACCAGCTGCAGCAAGCAGGTGTATCTGGGGACTGAGAGGATGGTGACTGTGAGGAATACTGGGGGCTGCCAGACGTGTTCAACATCAACACCGGGCCAGCAGCTGGGGGTCAGGACAGATGTGGATTTAATTAAAAATGATGTGCAAATTCGATTATTAATTTAGTGCACTGTGTGAATGTCATACACACAAAATATGTATTTCAGAACAATTCAGTGAAATGTGTTGCAAGCATGAGATTCACTTTTTTAATGTAGTTTATTGACTGTGCTATTACAGTTGTCCCATTTCTCCCTTTTCACTCCCCTCCACCCTGCACACCCCTCCCACCCACATTCCTCCCCCTTAGTTCATGTCCATGTGTCATAAGTTCTTTAGCTTCTACTTTTCCCACACTATTCTTGCCCTCCCCCTGTCTATTTTCTACCCACCGTCTATGCTACTTATTCTCTGTACCTTTTCCCCCCTCTCTCCTCCTCCCACTCCGCTGTTGCTGACCCTCCATGTGATCTCCATTTCTGTGTTTCTGTTTCTGTTCTAGATGTTTGCTTAGTTTGCTTTTCTTTTTGTTTTAGGTGTGGTTGTTAATAATTGTGAGTTTGCTGTATTTTACTGTACATGTTTTATATCTTCTTTTTCTTAGATGAGTCCCTTTAGTATTTCATATAATAAGGGCTTGGTGATGATGAACTCCTTTAACTTGACCTTATCTGGGAAGCACTTTATCTGCCCTTCCATTCTAAATGAAAGCTTTGCTGGGTAGAGTAATCTTGGATGTAGGTCCTTGACTTTCATGACTTGGAATACTTCTTTCCAGCCCCTTCTTGCCTGGAAGGTCTCTTTTGAGAAATCAGCCGACAGTCTGATGGGAACTCCTTTGTAGGTAACTGTCTCCTTACCTCTTGCTGCTTCTAGGATTCTCTCCTTCATTTGAATCTTGGCTAAGGTAATGATGATGTGCCTTGGTGTGTTCCTCCTTGGGTCCACCTTCTTTGGGACTCTCTGAGCTTCCTGGACTTCCTGGAAGTCTATTTCCTTTGCCAGATTGGGGAAGCTCTCCTTTATTATTTGTTCAGGTAAGTTTTCCACTTGTTGCTCTTGCTCTTCCCCTTCTGGTACCCCTATAATTCGGATGTTGGAACATTTAAAGATGTCCTGGAGGTTCCTAAGCCTCTCCTCATTTTTTTGAATTGTTGTTTCTTCCTTCTTTTCTGTTTGGTTGTTTCTTTCTTCCTTCTGGTCCACTCTACAGGTTTGAGTCCCAGTTTCCTTTGCATCATTATTGGTTCTCTGTACATTTTCCTTTATTTCACTTAGTGTAGCCTTCATTTGTTCATCTAATTTGTGAGCAAAATCAACCAATTCTGTGAGCATCCTGATTACCAGTGTTTTGAACTGTGCATCTGATAGGTTGGCTATCTCTTCATCTCTTAGTTGTATTATTTCTGGAGCTTTGATCTGTTCCTTCGTTCAGGCCATTTTTTTGTCTTGAGGGCCTGTTACATAGTGAGGGGTGGAGCCTTAGGTGTTCACCAGGGTTGGGCAACCCAAGTTGCTGGGTTGTGGCAAAGTATGTGTGGGAGGGGTCCAAGAGGGAACAATGGCGCTTACTCCGCTCTCTGCTGGATTTCAGTCACTTCTGCCGCTTTCCTCAAGCAAACTGGAGCCTCTTGTGCTGGTTCCCATGTGGGTGGGCTTGTGCACGTTCTAGGACCCTGGAGCTCTCCAGTGAACTCTTCTGTGAGGCTCGGAGTCTCTCCCAGCACCTCAACCCCCACAGGTGTTTTCAGTTGGTGTTTTGAGGCTTTATTTCCCTGCGTTGGGACCCTGGGTTGTGTGGTCTGTCTTGCTCCCCAGTTTCACCTAGTTTATCTGTGCATGAATGTAGGACCGCCCCCGTCTGCCAGCTGCCTTGCGTGCCGCACCTCGCTCCACAATCCGCTCTTGGGTGTCCCTGCTGCTGCCTTGCATGCTCGGGGTCTGCTAGCCACCGCTTTGCTGCGAGTCCTCTCCACCCAGCCGCCCGACTCTGCCCCTCTACCATTCTGGATGAACGTTTCTTCTTTAAATCCTTGGTTGTTGGACTTCCATACAGTTCAATTTTCTGTCAGTACTGTTTGCTTTTTTTGTTTCTAAATTTTTGTTGTCCTTATTTTGGTCATGCGAGGAGGCACAGTGTGTCTGCCTGCGCCTCTGTCTTGGCCAGAAGTTCCGAGATTCACTTTTTACAATTCCGTGCACTTTATGTTTTGTGCATTGGTCCATACATACATTATTACGTTTCCATGTCCACTTAAAATTTTTTTCCCAGGCAAAAAGCTAAAATTCCAATTTATTTGTGAATGCCACACAATCCTAAAGGCACACAGTTTTTCTTAGGTAGTTTCTGAAACCTGCATTTACATTTGGATGAATTATATGGATCATTCAGTGAAAGATGGGCAACTTCTGTTTGTGCTGTGGTGGTAGGCTCTCACGATATTGGACTGGTCGCCTAGCTTTCTCTCAGCTGGAGTTGGGAGACAGCAGTGCTTCACGAGAGGGGTGGAGCTCAGCGGGATATTGGTGCTGCTACCCTGGTTTGCAGGATAGCAGCGTAAGATGTGTAGGCCAAGGAGAATTTTCCGTGGCCAGCTCTCAAATGCTCCGTGTGCTATGGGTCTTCTCACTTGGCAATCTGAAATTATGGGACGTTGGCCGTCTCTCAAAAGAGCCGGAGGTGAGAATACTCTCTACCTTAGAACGACGCCCTTCTTGAGCAGGAAAACAGGCCGAAGCATGTAGGACATTGCAGAATTTCGGCCTCCGAGCTCAGGGTAAAATCAGAGGTCCAAAGGGGCACCGTCTCTTGGGGTCGTCAGAGGCTCTTCCCCTTGCCTTAGAGGGCCACAGTCCACAGAACATTCTCCGTGTTCTTCAGAACATTGGTTTTTACCTGAGTGTCCCTCGAGACTGGAGGCAAAATGTTGTCTTTATGTGAGTATGTGCATTTTTTTGGTGGTTGTTAGTACGTCACCTTTGTCAGATTCTCAAAGCTCCTAAAAACTTGCAGCTTAAGGAGAGCAGTGTTTCTTAGGGAGCCTGTGTCTTGAACAGCAGCACCCTTTTTCTCTAGAAATTTTTTATAACAAGAAATAATGATAATAGCCATGGTCATGCTAGTTAATACTTATGGCATGTATTGCATGTCAGGCACTGTGCTGAGCACGCTACCTGTGTTAGTTCATGTAATAAGGCTGTGACAGTCAAAACAACAGCATTGGCCCACAATGACTAATTACTCATCCACAAAGGGATGCAAGTCCTCTAGCGGGATACTAAGGGGCCTCACTTTTCTGGCCTTGATGCCAATTCTTTTCAATATTTATTTACCCAGTGTATTAGTTTATTAGTGTTCTCTGCTGGACAAATTACCACAAACTAGTGGCTTACACAGGGCTATTTGCCTTTTCATAGTTTCTGTGGCCCAGGAGTCCAGGCGAGCTTATTTACGTTATCGAGATTAGTAGGCTGAAATTCAGGGGTCGGAGGGGGTTGTGGTCCAATCTGAGGCTTGACTGGGGAGAGAACTATCTACGTGCTCCCTCTGATTGTTGGGAGAACCCGTCCTCCCTTTTCCTTGCTGGCTATTGGCTGGAGGATGCTGTTCAGCTCTTAGAGGTTGCCCACCACACGACCTGCTCAAAATGTGGCAGTTTGCTCCTTCAGAGCCAGCAAGGGGCCTTTCTCTCCGGTCTGTGACGGTGAAGTCCAATAAGTACAACGTAAACCCACGGGAGTAACAGCCTGTGACACAACATGACCTAATCAAGGGGGTGACATCCTGTCTCTTGTGACATAGTGTATTGATTATAGATGCAAGTCCCAATTTGCGCCCAAACTCAAGTGAGAGGATCACACACGGATGCGATTCACTGGGGGTCGCTGGTGCCTATGTCGGCCACACCCGAGACCACGTGCTTGTAATTGGTTTTAGCTAGTTGTTGGAAATGCGCATCGGGGAACATCATTTTCCATTCCAACTTTTCGCTCCCAGCCGGTGGGGAGCACCGTGCGCTCCCCAGATGCGCTTTGCACGCCCATGCCGCTGAGCCGTTGCTCCTGCTCCCGGCCGTGCGCCCAGCTGGGAGCGCCCTCCTCCGTCCTCTCCAGCGGCTGCAATCGCTGTCAGACTGAAGGCCCAGCTGAAATATTGCGACTTTCCCCAGACCTCCCCCGTCCCTCCTTCACAGCGGGAGGCCTGGGAGCCCTTGCTTGTACCTTCCTACAGCGAGAATGTAATGTAGTTGCCTGTGCAAATATCCAGATTCTTTAAAATAGGAACCATGTCTTACAGATTGATCTTTTTTTTTTTGGCCGGAGCCTATCATTTTTACATGGGAAGTACTAACTGAATGTTTGTTGAATACATTTCTCCTAAACAGTGGACTTAACCTTTAAATTAACCACCCCCCTTTTTTTTTTCAAGAATGAAAATAATCAACATCTTTAGCACTGGTTTGGGCCTCGTCCTTTCAAATGGGGACAGAAAAGTTGCCTCGGGCTCCTTCCTTTTCTCTTCCCCCAGCCCCAGAGAACTGCAACAAGTAGCCCTGTAGGACCCACCCAGGGCCTTGTTAGCCCAGCTTGAGCAGATCCAGAGGTGGAACTACCGAGGAACCCAATTTGATGGTGTTCCGCTTCGGAGTGAGGTTCGGTGCCCCACTTGCCTGTGTTTCCTTCCTGCCATTCTGATGCCTAAAGCAGACCTTCCGCTGAACGGCCCCTCCTGGTCCTGCTGAGAACGCAGGTGTTCTAGCCATTCAAGGGGTTTCTGGTGGGCCCTGGCATCCCGGTAGCAGTTTGGGTTCCTTTGTTCAGACTGAAATTGCATTTTATTCTCCCTAATTACTGATGGGATGTTAGAAATGGTTCGGCCTTTATTTATTTATTTTTAGTTCAGGCTAAGGTAATAAACAGCTTCATCATCCAACCAATTTAAATAAATAGATACTGCCCGTTTTTGGAGGTGCTGTTGGCATGACAGCAATAAAGTATGATCCGACTGGTATTTTCTGATGCAGTGTTGCATTTCTGTCTCCTTACCCCGAGGCCTATTACCTCCTGGAGTAAGATAAAAAAAAATCAAAAAGCAGAGGAAAGGGAAATTCAGGTAAAGCAAGAAATATTCCTGACATTGGACTCTGCAAAGGCAAAGGGTCTAGCATTGATTTTTTTACATTTAATATGATAGGAAAGTGAGCCAGATATTGCAGAGCTGGGAAAGAAAAAAATCCACGTTAGCAGAATGGCCCTTTATGGAGAATGTGGCTGCGATACAGTTACCATCCCTTGCGGGAAAGCATCGCCGATGGTCCTTCGAGTTGTTTTGTCTCCCCACCTCCCCTGTGCCTCTGTGCAAGTCCCTTTCTGAACCCCTGTGAATACAAAAAAGCGCTGGTATCTGGGCAGTCACTTTCACAAGTCAGCGTCAGGCGCATGTGGCGTTTTCAATTCATCCAGTGACGAATGCTCTGAAGAGGTGGCTCGAGGAGACGGTCATCCTCTAGGAGCATGCGAGGTGGCATGGGTCCTAAAATGAGCACGGCCGCTTGACCACCCAAGATGTTGCCTTGCGATGGTGACGGCTGCTTTGTCATTTGGGAAGTCTTGCGAGCAAATGGGAGGGCAGGCGAGTTTCAAGCTGGGTCTGCAGTAAATCGCTTGTTCAATATTAAGAGAATGACAATGGAACAACCAAAGGAATATGTAGCCTATGAAATGAAGGGCTGGCTGTTCAGTTTCAGGAAACAGACAGGGAAGGAGAGCTTCTCCAAGTGTCCTGCTCACACTTCCTGTGACGTAGAATTTTCAAAGCTTCTGGGATTGTAGTCAGAAATTGCTAACCAAGAAGGGTTTTTTTTTTGAGACAGGTGGAAGGGTGGGGAGAATAGCTCTGGCTTTAAGTAAGGAATCACCATGAGTTCGAATAGTTAACTCTTACTTTAAAAATTTCCCGAGATCTGTGCACGTGTGTGTTTGTTGTCAGAAGTGGTTGTGAACACCCAGTTAAATGGGGAGGGTCTGAGGATTGGAAGAGACTGAGACAAAGCGCTGGATTCTGATGTTTGTGTTGAGGCCTTAGCAGCCTCCAGTCACCCTCCGAGCATTCCCAGAACATCAGTCTGCTGGGCTAGACCTCCATTCCAGAATGATCTGTATTCTCTGCACCCGTTCTGACCCTGAGTAAAAGTCGACCTCACCTCCATCTCTGAAGCGGCAGCTCAGGTGATGGCAGGAACGTCCCAGTGCTCCCAAGGTGTGGCTGCTTTTAAGGGTTAGATGAGGTGATGGATATAAGGCCCTTAGTTGTTTTCCGTGCTGTTACTGTTTATGTAAACATTATTGGTAATGGGCTGACTCCCTGCATGGACCTGACATTAACTTTTATCTTTCGCATCTTCTCATTTGTTTCCCATAGACGGAGGCTTGCTTTTTTCCCCATATAAAAATGAGTGATGATATATTTTTTGTTTAATTGTTTTTTCAAAATAGAAATGACTTTTTTTGTACTATACTGGGATAGTAAAATGACTTGGCCCAAAAGTTTGAGATTAAGTATACGTTTATGCCCTAATGGTGAGCGGAAAATACTGTTCTAAAAATAAATAGGTCTGGTGAGCTAGGGTCATGGTTCTCAATCAGGGGTGATTTTTGGCCCCCAGGATACGTTGGGCAATATCTGGAGACGTTAATTTGATTGTCATAACTTGTCGGAGGTTCCCACTGGCGTCTAAACAGTAGAGGCTATGGGTGCTGTTAGATACCCTACGTTGCACGGAATGGCCCATGTATTTACCGTTTTAATTCGAGGACTGCCATAGCAATCGCTGCCGTAACAAATCGCTACAAACTTATTATCTTACAGTGGTGTAGGCCAGAAGTCTGACGTGCTCACAGGGCGAAAATCAAGGTGTTAGCGGGTTCCGTTCCCTCCTGGATACTCTCGGGGAGACTTCATTTCTTTGCCTTTTCCAGCTTCTAGAGGCTGCCTGCCTTCCTGGGCTTGTGGCTCCTTTCACGTTTGCAGAACCAGTGATGGCAGGCGAGTCCCTCTCATGTTTTGAATCTCTCCTTCTTCTTTCATGGTCACAACTCTCTGACCAATTGTTTTGCCTCCCTCTTTCACTTTTAAGGGCCCCAGTGATTACATTGGGCCCACCAAGATAATCTTAATTTTATCTGTAAACCTGAATTTCCTTCTGTCATATAATGTAGCATATTCGTGGATTGCAGGGATATGGATATGAACATGTTTGTGAGGTCATTATTCTGCCTATCACACACAGTCCCCGCAATAGAAAATGATCTGTCCCCACATGTCACTAGGAATGAGGTTGAGAAAGTCTGTCCTAGAGAAGGCTTCCTAGTCCTAGGAGACGGTGCTTCATTTCAGTGTGGATAGAAGAAGAAGATAAGTTACCTTTAAACTGGCTCAGTTAAAGTACTAACATCACAGCACATTTAACAATTTAAACAGTTTGCACTAAAAGGCACAGCTGGGTGAGATTGCTTGTCCACTGCTGGCCAGGATAGGATGATAACTTGGTTTACCCAGTGGGGAAATGAAGATCCTCCTATTAAATAAATGAAGCGCAGCTTCTGGTAGCAAACATATGAAACGGAATATTCATCTTTTCTTCAATGGGAATAACACATGACAAAAGTGCAGCTTTTTTCACATTGTTTGTTTATAGAAAATTCATCTCCACTGAGGCCTTATGTTAAATTTGTTCTCTGATGTTATTATTTCCAGGATGCATATGGCCACTGGAGTATGTTCTTATGATCTTACCATTTATTTACCTTCATACAAAACTCCAATTACTGTCAGAGATGCTTCTTGTTAAATATGGTAAGATCTCCAGCTTCTGAGAGTGTGAATATGTATTTGATTCTCTGGGGCAAGGCTCAGATGCACGTTAAGGAATCAGAGTTCTGGGGATGTGGGTGCAAATGAACTAAATATCTAAAGGTAACAGTGGAGAAGTCTGGGCTTTAGAGAAAGGCTGGAATTTAGGGAGAGAGGATTACACAGCAAGAGACTCTGGAGCTGGTTTATCTTCCACCAAAGCCTCTACTCTTGGTCTTGCAGGTGTGTGCACTCATTCACACTCCTGCACACCCATGCTTGCTCCTTCACTGGCAGCATCCCTGCACTTTTGTGTTGTTTGTTGTATCTTCTGACACCTAAAGTGACTCTTTTGGAGTATTTGAAATCATGAATCTGAATATAACGCAACTTCCAATAGCATCGGGGGAGAATGTTCTCCAGATAAAATGCTAGAATTAATTCTCCTGATTATTCGGACTGTCATATTTAGTTACTGGCTTTCTTTGGGTAATCCAACTGTATTTTATTCATGGGATAGTTTAAAAGTACAATCAAAGGACATCTACTGGCTACAAGCGACTTTGCTCATGTCTAATACGGCTGCGAAGAATGGTTTGAATTTAGTGCAGATGGGGGAAAATATGTGCTGTCATCACGGCCCTATCACACTTTCAACTTATAAAATATCTTGACTGGAGTCTGGCCAGAGCGAGTCTGAGGTGGACGCTTTAGTGGGGATGAATGTATTGGGTCAGATAAAGTAAGTACCAAAGCAGGCCTTAAATAGACCGTAAATTGAACAGAATGCAATACTATTATTTTTGGCTCGATAAGTAGAAAAATGTTACTCTGCTTGTCTCGTCTTCCATTTTTTCAAGTTGCATTTCGTCTCTGTTTTAGGGTTATATATATATTTTATTTCTGGAGCCACGGAGGCCTGCTTTGGGGAAGCACTGAAGCTCTGTGGTTCTGAATGTGACAAATAAATGATGGCATCATTGTTGTTGTGCTGGGGATTTTTCGGGAAAACATTTCCTTTCCTTCACCAAAACCAGTTCTTTGCTTAGGCCTAGGCGAATGATCATTTTCTAGGTATAAAGTACATGCCTGCAGCAACTCAGTTATACTTGATAGCCCTGGAGCATGTAAACAATTTGATTCGGAAAGCCAGCTAGGTTCCTCCTTTGCCTTCCATCTGTGGCTGCAGAGTTGCGTTGCCATCCTCGTCTGGTATGGAGAACACGAAAGCAATGCACATTGAGTCATGAGAGGTAACATGTTTGCAGTGTTGCTTGAACGAATTACCTTTTGTACGATAGTCATTAGCACAGAGGGACTGTAATATGTCAAAACCGCAAAGACCTTCCAAGACTTCAGTACAAAGTGGTCGGAAAGACTTGCAAAGACGGAGGAACCGTTACGTGGCATAGTATGCTAACTTCAAATCCGAGTACCATCAGGGTCCCCTAGAGTGCTCATTGGAACACAGATCGCTGGACCCCACCCCTGGAGCTTTGGATTCAGTAGATCTGGGGTGAGGTCCTAGAATTCCTTTAAAAAATTTTTTTTAAAGATTTTATTTATTTACTTTTAGAAATAGGGGAAAGGGGGGAGAAAAAGAGGGGGAGAGAAACATCAGTGTGTGGTTGCCTTTCATGTGCTCCTACTGGGGACCTGGCCTGCAACCCAGACATGCACCTTAGTCTAGGAATCGAACTGGTGACCCTCTGGTTCAGGGGCTGGCGCTCATTCCACTGAGCCACACCAGCCAGGGCAGGGTATGCATTTCTGACATATGCCCAGGGGACGCAGCTGCTGGTCCCATGTCACACTTCAAGGACCACTGGTGTTGGGAGGAGAGGACCTAATGATTTGGAACCTTGTATCCACTGTTCTCAATTTTAGGTCCCACCTAAATGTACTGAATCAAAGTTTGTACTTTAAATTTGCACATTAAATTTGAGAAGCGCCTGACTTAAGTTCACTGCCCCTCATTTCTCTCATCTGTAAGGTGGGAATAATGCTTATTTCCTAGGGATGCTGTGAAGTAAAATGTATCTCACAGATTTAGTGGTAGTGCTTGGCATGAATTTGCCCACAGTAAATGCTGCCTTATAATTATTAAGCCAATTTATGATGAAAAGCAAGTCATTTCTTTCCTTACAGAAGCTTGTTTTTTAAAGGTCAAAATTGTTTGCTTCTGCTTTTTTTTTTTTATTTTTTTCTTCTTTGAGCTTCTATTTTCCTTGGAGGTACAAACACTGACAGTGGTAGGTTGAAGGACAAATGGGTTTTCTGTTTTACTTGTTTCCATCCTTGTGCCTTGGCTAAGGTATCTTCTATTATCTCAAGGGGAACTCTGAAAGCAAAATTAGTATTAAGTAAGTATATCTAGTACTTCTTTAAAGGGCTAGTCAGACTTCAGTAGGGTATGGACACTGAAAAAAGTTGGAAATTGGTATTAAACTTCATCACTTCCTTTGTTTACCTCCTTCCTTTCCCCATTTCTTCCAGTACATTCGTGGACTTGTTTTCAGAATTATGTGAAATCATTTTGCACCAGTATGACTCAGAAAAGGTAGGCGTGCCTTAGAAAGGGTTCTTTGCAATGAAGCCTTTCGGTATTTCCTGGGGAGGCTCGGTGCTCTGAGTTTTGACTCCTGAGGATCTGTAGTGCCAGCTCTGGGTGGGCTTCTGTGTAGCTCCTCCCCGTTTTATCCTAGAATCTTGCTTTAAGCAGCAGAAGCCCTGGGCCGCATGGAGTCTTGAGTGTCACCTCTGGATCTGTTATTAGCGGGCCTGGTGTCTGGCCTGGGACCTTGGGTAGATTCCTCATCTACACTAAACCCTCGTTTTTTCATCTTTAAATGGAAATCCTTACATTTTTCTTGCCTATATTACAAGGTTGTAGTGAGGAAAAAAATAACATACGTAGAGATGTCTTAAATAACAACAACTCATAGTCACTTGGACAACCTCTGGGATCCAAGAATAGAGCTGGTCTCGGACATATTGGGGTGCCATGGTGTCCGAGATCTGTTCCCCAAAATCAGATGGGTGAAGCCTTATTAAAAGTGTTCCTCAAGACGTTGGCCCATAGAGGCTGGGCATACACACACGTGAGGAAGGCCTAGGTTTTGTTGCTAATTTATGCCGGCCACGATCTGGCAACCTTGTTCTGATGTCCAGCGGGCAAAACCCTGCCAGCAGAAGCCCAAGGCAGTGACAGCTGTAGCTGACCTGACGGGGAGCGGAAGCTGCTTGCTTCACTGGCTGAACAGGTGAGTTTGTCCTCGTCCCCCGTGTGGTGGAACTTTTGCATCGTCCAAGCCCTGGCTGCATCCCGAGGGCCGGGGCTTGTTGGCTCACAGGGAGAGGAAGTGGGGAAGGGCTAAAGAAGACAGCACGACTCGAATCGAGCGAGTCTACGGTCAGGGTCTCCGTGAAGGCTGTCTCTTTTCATCCCACCTCTCCTATAGCCCTGGCTCTCTAGAGGGTTTTACCGGGAGGCTCTTAGATGCCTGTTTAGATGGACAGGCAACCCAAAACCTAATCCTGCTGGTAAGCTTTTCTTCTTGGAGAAATTCGAGCTGTTAACTAAAGATTGTGGTCTGTAGGCCAGGCTGCTTTTGTAAGTACGCAACTTTGATATTTTTCCCTTTGCCCTCGTCTACCTTTTTGCATAAGAAGCCAGATTTTCTTCTCTCTTGCATCCCGTCAAGTCCCTGACCCTCCCTTGCTCTATTGCCGATTGATCTTCCAGTGTAAACTCCACACTTCCCATGTGGGGTCTTCACATCCATTTCAATGTCCTGGGCTGCAGATGCCGGAAAACAAAAAGCTGCTTGCAAAGACTCCCGTAGAGCTTGGTTCCTCTTTACTGTTGGTTCTGCCCGTGTGCGAAACTAGGCATCAGAGCTGGAACGGTGTGGGGCGCTGGGCACGAGGCTTTCGCTTTGCTGGCCCTGATCAGGCCACAGGCTGCCGTGTTCCGCACGCAGCAGCTCGCGGCTACATTGGCGACAGCTTTCTCTGCTGTGGCAGGGCCCTGGCAGTGTTTCATGGGGGCTCTGGATAGGTGTTCTAAGCTACCTAATGGCTAGCAATAAATCATTTTATGCTGGAACTAGCTAGAGTGGTTTCTGTTGGCTGGAGCGGAATCCTAGCTGATGGACCGGGCACTGACCGTTCTCCCTGATATGATTCACCAGCTTTCATGCCTATGTTCTCGACCAGCCAACCTTGCCACTACACCTGTTATCCCAGAGTGATGGGGGCTTTTCACACCCTTGCCTGTGGGCGCATTTCTTGGCATGAACTCTTGCTGCTACCGCTGCCAGTCGAGGTACGTCCTGTGGCTTGAGCAAGCTGAAGTGCTACTACGTTGCTTAACCTCTGCATGCGGAAGGGTGAGTTGTGTATGAGTTTACGTAGCTCCGCGGCCTGATCTCTTCCAAGGGCACCCGTCTGTTAGAGGCTGCGCACCTTCCATCCTGTTACGTACCCAGCCTTTCCAGGCATCTGGAAATTTTTATTCATTCACTTGCCATATTTAGAAAAAAAACTTACTCTCAAGTGAATAGGTACTTTTCATTTGAAAAATTGCAGTTTTCTAGGTGTCATCAAGTAGTATCCTCCAGGGAATCTTTTGGAAGAATCAAACATATATGCTGGAGATAGGAAACCTTTGTGAAAAAAATGGACATTTTAGGAAGCAGCAATATCAAGGCACATCCGGAGTCACACTGAAGTCCCTGCCTTGAACTTTGGCGTTGGGGATTCTTCAGGTGGTCTCTGTGCCATGGTACCATTGATCTTCCTCAAGTCCTTCAGAGGAAGCAGCTGGACTTACGAAACATGGGCAGAGTCCAGGGACTAACGAGATGTCCTGCCACCTGCAGTGGGGAGACGGTACCTGAGATGCCGGTATGACTTTCATCCTTGGAGGGTGTGATGGACGTGCGGATAGTCACAGGCAGCCCTTCCCTCTCCATCACTAAACTCGTGTGAGTGGCACAAAACACGTCAAAGAGTTAGTGTGTCTTTCCAAGCCTGCGTGGTGGAAGAGTGTGCCTAGTGATGGATCTTGGTTCTGGAAAGGGTCTTATATGTGCGTGCATGCACAACACACACACACAACACACACACACACAACACACACCCTTGAGAATTGTTCCTTTCAAAGCACAGTTTCTGCTTTTGATCAAAAACCAGTCCTGGAAACTGTCATAAGGCAGTCACAGTTTTCCATAAGAACAATGGCATTACTGGGCTTGGCTTTTCTGACCGAGGACTTGCCATTAAATAAACCACAGATGTGACAAAAAATATGTCATAAAAGTAAAGATGCAACAGCTATAAACCCCTTGTAATAATTTTAAAGAATAAAATTATGCCCTGTCATATAGCTCGAATACATTGTACACATTGATTATACAAGAAATCTCAATGAACTATAAAGTCTATATAGTAACATAAAAAGTACAAATCCAGCACATTATAAATATGACCTAAAACTAACATCCTAACTATAATAAACATTAAACATTGAATTAAGGATCATTTTTCTTGGCTTTTTGGAACTTAGGAAGACATGTTAATGTGTGATTTGAACGGCCCAGTTTCTACAAAAACAGCCGACCATATGCCTCCTAATTACCAGTGAACTTTCCATTAACAGGTAGAGGCGTTTCAGAAAGTATTCCGATGATCTTGACACAACAGCCCACAGGAGCCCTTACTGCCACCAGACAGAATGACTCAAAGTGCCGACCAGGGCACGGACACTACAAAGGATGATACAGGCCTGTCCTGCGGAATGCTGAGTGGGTAGATGCTTATGCTGGAGGGGTGAGGGCTGAGATCTGTGTCGATATGGTTCTAAGCCTTGTGCTTTCTGTGAACTCTGACGTCTCTTTTTGATAGCGTAGCCTGTATTTATCAAGTGCTCTAGTGCTTAGTGACTTAGAAAGAACATCTGTGCCTTCAGTAACTATATATGCTCTTTTGCTTCGTTTTCGAAGAAGTTTCAGACACTTCAAAGTTATGTTACTGTTTTCTTAAGGCAACAATTTAAAAAATAGTAAAAATAACTCTTCTATAGCCTTTGAGTATATGCTATCATAGTATTATGGTTTTTGGTTCATTGCTTCTAGTGTCTGGAGCAATGCCTGGCACATGATTGGTACTCAGTAATTGTGTGTGTGTGTGTGTGTGTGTGTGTGTGTGTGTGTGTGTAAAAGAAAGAAAACAAGAGATAGAAAGAGGAAAAAAGAAAAAAAATAAATTACTCAGAAAAAACTTCGGGCCAAGATGGAGGTGTAAGTGGACACACTGTGCCTCCTCCCATAACCAAAATTAAGGACAACAAGAATTTAGAAACAAGAAAGCAACCAGAACTGAGAGAAAATTGAACTGTACAGAGGTCCGAAAACCATTCATCCCTTCATCCAGACCGGTAAGAGGGGCAGAGTCGTGGCAGGAGGAAGCGGAGGTTGGTGGACTGGGTGCGCAGGCAGCTACTGGCGGACTTGGGCCTGCAGGTGGTGGTTGGAAGGCCCCAGGCACACAGGCGGCAGCTGGCGGACCACAGGCACAAGGTGGCTGGCTGACCAGGCAGTTCCACATTTGCGTGCAGATAATCCAGGCGAAAATGGGGAACAAAACAGAACTCTCAACCCAGGGCCCCAGCACCAGGAAATAAAACCTAAAAACACCGAGAACCCACCCCCACATACAGCATCACAACCCAGTGACTGGGCTCCCCCGCCCTGGTGAACACCTAAGGCTCCACACCTCACTACATAACAGCTGCGACCAGACCACCCCCCCCCCAAAAAAAAAAAACAGCTCAAATGGGAAAACAGATCAAAGCCCCAGAGCCAATTTATCTAAGTGATGAAGAGAGAGCCAACCTGTCAGAGGCACAATTCAAAGTACTGGTGATCAGGATGCTTACAGAATTGGTTGATTTTGGTCAGCAATTAGATGAACAAATGAAGGCTACAATAAGTGAAATGAAGAAAAATGCACAGGGAACCAGTAGTGATGGGAGGAAAAATGGGACTCAGATCAATGGAGTCAACCAGAAGGAAGAAACAAACATCTAATCAGAAAAGAATGAAGAAACAAGAATTCCAAAAAATGAGGAGAGGCTTAGGAAAATCCAGGGCATCTTTAAACATCCCAACACCTGAATAATTATAGGGGTACCAGAAGGGGAAGAGGAAGAGCAACAAGTGGAAAACTTATTTGAGCAAATAATAAAGGAGAACTTCCCCAATCTGGCAAAGGAAATAGACTTCCAGGAAGTCCAGGAAGCTCAGAGAGTCCCAAAGAAGGTGGACCCAAGGAAGCACACACCAAGGCACATCATAATTACATTAGCCAAGATTAAAGATAAGGAGAGAATCTTAAAAGCAGCAAGAAGAAAGGAGAGGGTTGCATATGAAGGAGTTCCCATAAGGCTATTAGCTGATTTCTCAAAACAAAACTTACAGGCAAGAAGGGGCTGAAAAGAAGTATTCGAAGTCATGACAGGCAAGGACCTGCACATCCAAGATTGCTCTATCCAGCAAAGTTATCATTTAGAATGGAAGGGCAGATAAAGTGCTTCCCAGGCAAGGTCAAGTTAAAGGAGTTCATCTCACCAAGCTCTTATTATATGAAATGTTAAAAGGACTTATTTAAGAAATAGAAGTTAAAAAACTATGAACAGTGAAATGACAGCAAATTCACAACTATCAACAATGGAACCTAAAAAACAAAAACAAAAACTAAGCAAACACCTAGAACAGGAACAGAATCACAGAAATGGAGATCACATGGAGGGTTATCAGTGGGCAGTGGGAGGGAGAAAATAGGGGGATAAGGTACAGGGAATAAGAAGCATAATAGGTAGGCACAAAATAGACAGGGGGAGGTTCAGCATAGTGTAGGAAATGGAGAAGCCAAAGAAGTTGTATGTACAACCCATGGACATGAACTGTGGTGGTGGTGGGGGGATGCTGGCGAGTGCAGGGGGTGGTGCAGGGAGGAGGGGGATAAAGGGGACAAAATAATTTGGACAAGTATAATAGCACAATCACTAAAATATACTTAAAAATTTACCTTATTCAAAACTAAATTGATTACCCTTTCTTTCTTACCCCAGTATTTAATATCTTTCTATTTTTACTTTCTTGGTGAAAGGCTAAAACCTTCTTCACTCATTGGCCTTTCTTAAGCAGAAGAAAGGGAATGGTATGTCTGAACAACTTTGAATCCTTTTCGCTGCTACCAGCGTGTCTTAGTTTTCAGGTGAAAGGAATTCAGCGCCTAGAATCTTGGCTAGCAGGTCCTATTGTGTTGATCAGTTAGTGATTTTTAACCAGTGTAGTGCAAGAATTTTTAAAACACGCAGTACATATCTAGTCAGGGACATGGACCTCTTTTTAGATTGTCAAATAAGAAAATGACAACATTTAACATAACAATAGTCATCTGGTGTGAATGCCCTGTCTTAAACCACAAATGTGTAGGTCATGTAACAGAATTGAATCTTATTGGTCACATTGCATAATAAGTTAGTGTCCGATTGGTTAATTTGGTACCATAAATCCTTGTACACAAGTATAGGCACTTGATTTTTTTAAAAAGTCACATTGGAGCAAAAAAGATAGGTAATTACTATTATTTTTTTTTGTAAACCGATAAAAAGTATACCTATTTTTGGTCAGGTGAGCAAAAAATATATTTTTTGGTGTGCTGCAGAATTTTAGTAATTAGTTTATATGTACTGTGAGATGAAAAAGCTTGAAAATTGATGGTCTGTCTGTGTGCTGGAAGCAATTTCTTAAGCACTTTGCCTATTGGGAATCATACAGAAACCATTTACATTGCATATCAATGGTGCTTTCAGCACATTTTGAGAGCAGGCTTTATGGTGTCAGAATGGATTAGTGTTGGGGAGCCGTGGCTGAAAGGGGGTTTAGGGGAGCTTGGAACCGAGTGGCTTCCTGCGATACAGAACTTTCGGTGCTGAGACCAGGACAGTCCCAGGTGAACGGGGATAGGTGGTCACCCCGCAAAGGGAGGTTTTCAATACTGCGTAGCGATGGGAAGCAACGCAGAGAGAGTGAGGTGCAGAAGATCTTTTGGTCAACATCAAGTCTTTGTTGCCATATCTACACAAAAGGGTAACGATACTATTTTTATATTAACTATGGAACTATGCGAATCAATAGTTTGTAATGCTCTACCATTTAAAATGTTTTTTTTGTTGTTGTTGTCGATACAGATTTGTGAAAGTATTTACTGTTGAATCTACGAGCTACTTGCTAGTGTTCAGACAATTAATAGATAAGTAGTATAAATCTGTGAATAATTGTCTATTTAATTATCTGGTTTCCTCCATACGAATATACTTTGAGGGAGCATTCAGGTACTATACAAACACTGGTTCGACCAAGTGCAACAAGGCAGGGGGATATTTGAAATACTGATATTCAAAAGACATGTTCAAGCAGATATTCCATTCACTACAATGGTCACACTGAATTATTTAATAATAGTTAGCTTTTATGGTCAATTGGTTGTAGCTCTGTTGCTGGCGATAACCTATAAATCTTGATGCATTACCTTTTAAGAATACCAGGGACAATATTTTAAGATAAAGAGAATATGTAAGAATTTACACAACATGCCAATTTTGTTGAATTGTTATTAATACATTAGCAAGGAAGGGGTAGCAAAAGAATGAATTGCTGGAATCCATTGCATTGGCTAACTCTCTCTGTGGTCAAGCCAAGTATTTCTAAGAGGGCTTAGAGGAGGCGGTAACATCCAAAGCCAAGGTATCCTACAAATGGGGGGGAAGATCACTCATGGGACATCGGAGCAGTGGCTGTTGTCCAGGCGTTGTCCTGAAGAGTGCGAATGAACTTGACCAACTTCCCGGGAAGCTGATTTTATATCTTGGTGGGCAAGTACGAAGACACATCCTTTTGGTTCTTATCCCTAATGGGACCTTGTGCAAGTTAGCTACCCTCTTCAAACCTTGATTTGCCTGTCTGTAAAATGAGGACAAAAAAGTAGCCTCTTGAGCTGTTGGGTTAGTTATGGCAGTAAATACAAAACTGTGAACAGAGTGCCCGAAAAAATGCCAGTTGATATTCTTTTATGCGTTATGCATTATTATTATATATTAATGTAATGTATAATACAACAACTGTATTACTTATATATTTATGTATTGCCTTAGTTTGGGCTGTTATAACAAAATAACCATAGACTGGATGAGTTAAACAACAGACATTTATTTCTCAAATTTCTGAGGCTGAGAAGTCTAAGATCAAGGTCTCAGCAGATTTAATTCTTGGTGAGGGGTCCTTTTCCTGGCTGCGGACAGCCAGTATCTTGCTGTACCCTCACAAGGTGGAGAGAGAAAGCTCTGGTGTCTTTTCCTTCTCTTGCGGGGCACAGGTGGCAAACACAAGGCCCACGGGCCAAATCCGGCCCTCCCCCTTGTTTTACCTGGCCTGGCACCTTGTTTCTACCCGGTGGCAGCGCGGGGGTCTCTTTAACTGTTCAGGAGTAGTTACACTTACACAGTCCTAAACTTGCATTTGGCCTTTTGAAGGCAGCCGCGGAGCTGATGCGGTCCCCGGTGAAAGTGAGTTTGACACCCCTGTAATGTGAGGGCACAAATATTGTACTGGGGGTTCTACTCATATGATCACCTTAAAGCTAATTACCTCCTAAAGGTCCCACCTCCAGATAGCATCACACTAGTGATTAGGGCTTCAACAGATGAGTTTTTATGGGGGGGGGGACACAACCTTTTAGTCCATAATATATATAATATGCTAAATAAAAAATAACTAGTATTTGTTAGTTATTATTAAATAAATTTTGGGATTATCAGAGTTGAGATCTAAAATTGGATGGAATCTAGACGAACTGGCAGTTTTTTGTCAGTGTTTTTAAAAAGAGAGAAACTTGGGAAGTGACATTAATGGGGGAAGAATTTTCTAGTAAATGCATTCACTGAATTCCAGATGTAAGTCCCATCATGAAGGATTACTGTTTCTTTTAGGTGTATTTTATTGATTATGCTGTTACCATTGTTCCCCCTTTGCTCCCCTCTGCCAGGTTCCTCCCAATCCCTCCAGCGACACCCCCCCCCCCCCCCCCCCCCCCCCCCCCCCCCGTCACCCCCTCACTACTTAGTTTCTGTCCATGGATTGTGCATGCAAGTTCTTTGGCTTCTCCATTGCCTATACTCTTCTTAACATCCCCCTGTCTATTTTGTGCCTACCAATTATGCTTCTAAATCCTTATACCTTTTCCCCTGTTCTCCTTCCCCCTCCCAGCTGATAACCCTCCAAATGATATCCAGATGTATGATTATGTTCCTGTTGTAGTTGTTTGCTTAGTTTGTTTTTGTTTTTTTGATTCAGCTGTTGATAGTTGTTTGTTATCATTTTACTGTTCATAGTTTTGATCTTCTTTTTCCTAAATAAGTCTCTTTAACATTTTGTAAAATAAGGGCTTGGTGATGATGAACTCCTTTAGCTTTACCTTATCTGGGAAGCACTTTATCTGTCCTTTAATTCTAAATGACAGCTTCGCTGGATAGAGCAATGTTGGTTGTAGGTCCTTGCCTGTCATTACTCTGTATAGTTCTTGCCAGTCCATTCTTGCCTGCAAAGGTTCTTTTGAGAAATCAGCTGATAGTCTTATTGGAAATCCTTTGTAGGTTCTCATGTCTTATGGGAACTCCTTTGAGGTTCTCATACTGAGGCAAAGAGAAAGTCAAAGACTAACTTTCTGCCTTTCTCTTGCTCCTTTTAAGATTCTCTCTTTATTTTTAACCTTTTGCATTTTAATTATGATGTGTCTTGGTGTGGTCCTCTTTGGTCCAATTTGTTTGGGACTCTCTGTGCTTCTTGGATTTGTATGTCTCTTTCCTTTACCAAATTAGGGGAAGTTTTCTTTCATCATTTTTTCAAATAAGTTTTCAATTTCTTGCTCTTCCTCTTCTCCTTCTGGCACCCCTATGATTGTCCCTTTTGGAGATGTCCCAGAGTCATCTTAAACTGTCTTCATTTTTTTAAATTCTTGTTTCTTCGTTTTGGTCTGGTTGAATGTTTTTTTCTTCCTTATGTTCCAAATCATTGATCTGAATCGTGGCTGCTCCCTTCACTGTTGGTTTCCTGTGGATTTTTCTTTATTTCCATTAGTAGAGCCTTCAGTTTTTTCTCTGATGCTTTTGCCGTATTCAGGGAGATCTTTGAGCGTTCTAACCACCAGGGTTTTGAAGTCTGCGTCTGATTGGTTGGTTATATCTGCACTGCGTAGTTCTTTTTCTGGGGTTCTGTTCTGTTTCTTCATTTGGGCCCTACTTCTTTGTTTCTTGGTTGTGGCTCTCTCCCTGTGAATGTGTACTAGGTAGAGCTGCTTTGATTCTGTTCTAGTGCACCTGTTAAGGTGTACAGGCCAAAATCTTGGGTATTTGCCAGGGTGGGGCAACCATGGCTCTATGTGTGTTGGGGGGGAGGGGTCAAAGGGGACAGTGCCTGCTGGCTGCGTTCTGGGGCACATACCTGGCCCTCTCCACGTTTCCCTTCACTTCACTTACTTCCCATATGCGACTGGTGCCCCTCCACCTGCTGTCCTGGTTGTAGTTCCCAGGGTTGGTGGGTTTGGTTATATATTGGAAGTTTCTTCCACTGCCCCAACCCAGTTTGTGTATTAGTTTAAAGGAGTCTGTCTTTCTGAGAGCTATAAGATGGGAAACTCTGGGTTGCCCTTGCACTGTGTGACAATGTAAGATTTTTGCAATTCTCATACTCTTGGTGAAATGTAAGGCATTCTTCAAATGATTTAATAACAGGAATAGATTGGAGACTTTTTTTTTAAAACCAACAACTAATTATCATTAACATTGGAAGTGTAAACATGACCCGGGTCACTGATTTACGAATTGTCTCTTTATAGCGCATATAAGCATTAGTGGGAGACTAAGAGTGAACTGAAATAAGTGGTCAACTGAATGAATTTCTGATTAATGTAGGAACCCTGACGCTAGAAGTACAGATAGATTTGATGAAGAAGGTTGATCCAGGCAGGTTGGGTTTTCTGTTTCAAGAACTGGAGAAAGCAACGGGGGGAGGGTAGGTGTTTGTTGAATGAATAAACGGTGAGGGGGTGCTGATGCTCTCTCTTCCCAGCAGCTTTTGGCCGAGGAAAGGAACCTGACTTGGGAGAGACCCCAAACCCTGGCCGGAGAGGTGGGAACCAGCAGCAGGGCAGATGGGACACCCAGGTCTCCTACAGGGTTTTCGCAGTCGGCAGTAATTGCAAGTTCCATTTTCTGATTGGTGGTTCCTGGGGGAGGGAGGGGACGGGAGCCTTGTCCCCTGCTGGTAAAGTTTAGTGTCAAGTATAGACTGATTTGCTTTACCTCCAGGCCCTTTTTTCTCAGCTTAGAGATGGTGGTGGTTTTTCTGTCAGACACAAGCTTCACTTAATGACTGTGTAGTTTATTACCCAGTAGGTCATATCCTGTATATTTTAAGAACAAACACCTCCGAGACTGTGACTTGGTGGCAGGAGATGACATGTGTCACTGCTGTTATTTTCACTGCAGCCTCGTGGAAAAACTAATTACCTTCTCATCTGGGCAAACTCAGAGGTCAGTTTACCACCAGTATATCACCGCATGACAGGGAACATGGGTAATTAGGTGGGATGTGTAACCTGGATATTCCATGGATCTCATTACAGCTTATTTAGAAAGGCTATAATTTGATTGGTGGAAAATTAAGGCATCTTCTCATGGGTCATTTTATCTTTCTGCAATAATAATTCTTGGCTTGATTAAAAATTGATCCAGTGTCTTCAAGTGAATTTATTATTGCTGCAATCTATCACCCCGAGACAGATAATCTGGTTCCCATCTTTATCTGATTTGAAAAATCTGTCACTTATTATGTTTTGTTTTTTTCAATCATTTAAATTGATAGCATTCTAGGAAGGCATTCACAACCCCAGATTTCTTGGCAAAAAGCTGTCAAAGAGTGTGGGTGCATCCTTTTATGGTAAAGGATTGGATAATCTGTCAATTTTAATAAATCGATTTTGAATTGTTCTATGGCAACATTTTCCTTATTAAAAATAATCAAACCCCATTTTGAGGAATGAAAACAACTGAAGGATAGTAGGAGGGAAGACTGCTTTTTTTTTCCTTTCTCTCTCTCTTTTTTTCCAACCAAAGGACTTTAGTTCTTTTAAAGATTCTAAAACTAAAACTTGACCCCAAATCTTGGAGAGTGAACCAAAACATATTTAATGATCCTCAATAAATTATGGAACATCAGTTCACACAGGAAATAAATTTTGTGTTAATTTAGACATTTAAAAAACATAAATTTATTCACACTTTATACGTTCTCTTAGCTCTTAGTACAAGTGCAATAGAAGATATAAAATATGCAAACATCAAATGTATTTTTGACCTGTACTCTAACAATAGTTATCTTTTTTACTATACATGTATCTTTTATTAGGTGCTTACTGCATGTAGGAACCTACATGCTTTATGTGGGTCAGTTTATTTAGGCATCATGGCAGCTCTTGGGGTGAGGTTTAGGCATAGAGCGGTTAAATAGTACCCTGAAATCACCCAGGTGGTAAGTGGGGCCACCAGGTTCAAATCCCGGTGGTCTGACTCAAGGGGATCCTCATTACCACTGCTCCGCCACTTCTTGCCTTAGCATTTCTTGGGATAGATAGAAGGGTGTTTTTAGAGTGAGCATAAAGCTAACAATTTCAATAGAGTAATTAATATGTATTTATTAAAGTCTTGCTATAATTGAAGCATAATTCTTAGGTGCTTGGGGGATAACAAAAATAATGACAAGATTTTCATTATAGTTATAAAAAATTAAATAATGGCAAGTATAAAAGTAACAATGTAATACTGTTATTCAAAAGACATTTATCTGGATTGAGTGTGGGCCTATGAACCAAAGAGTCGCTGATTCAATTCCCAGTCAGGGCACATGTCTGGGTTGCAGGCCAGGTCCCCAGTGGGGGCCACGTGAGGGGCAACCACACACTGATGTTTCTCTCCTTCTCTTTCTCCCTCACTTCCCCCTCTCTAAAAATAAATAAATAAAATATTAGAAAAATAAAATAAAAGGATGTTTGGTGTTTAAAAAAAGAAAAAGACATTTATGCCAAACTGCTGACAGAAGGCTGGGGCTATAAAGGTTCAGAAGACAGCCAGTAGCTGTAGGTACAGCAACCCTGGAGCACTTCGTAGGGGAGGAGGGTTTCGTATGGGGTCTTGAAGACCCAATACATGCAGATATACATACATACAGATAGATATACATACATGCAGATATGCAGACAGAATACATACAGATACAGAATTTGGATCGGTAGAGATTAGGGAAATAGTTTGCTAGATGGGAAATGGTGCGAGAAAAGCATGGAAATGCGAAGGAGTGAGATGATTTGGGGAACAGATGCCTGAAACAAAAGACATAGGATTGTGGCAGGTTGGAGAAAAGTTGAGTAGGTTGTTAGGGGCCTCCTGTGGAAACCTGAAGCACAAAGGTCAGGGGAGTAGAATGGTGTAAAGGCCAGGGCAAGACTTTGGAAGCTTTGGTGCAAAAGGGGGTTGTGAGCAACCTGAAGCAGACCGTAAGTGGATGAGTTGAACGCAGGACAAACTAGAATAGAAAGGACTTGTGATGTCAGAGGGTTGCTTGCTAACCCCCTGCAAAAGGCAAACGACATTTGCCCTGGGGAAGGGTGGAGAGGTGGTCTTCAAAAGCATCCAACTGCGGCTAATATGACGCTGTCTCATGACTGATACTCTGCGTTCTGTCTCGGCTCCCGCAGCAGCTCCGTCTCACCAGCTGGTCAGGCAGGGCTCCCAAATTGCTGTCAGACATGGGGACACCGGCTCAGGTGCAGGTGGGACGAAGGGCTCTGGTGCTGGCTGATGGGAAAGGTTGGGGATGGCCTAGGGCCCCAGTTACTGGGCTGACCCTCAGAGGCTTCGCTTCCCACCTCGTTTTTCTTACTGTAATGTTCATCAGCGAGGGTCCCTGCATTTACCATGTTTGGGTTTTGAGATTATTCCTTTTCATAAACTATAGTTACTGTTTTTGGTTCCATGACCTTCCTGGTAAGTGGCTCAGCTGATAACCTGGTATTTTTTTTGGCTCCCCAGAGGATACTAAATGTCGTGGCTTATGATGTTCAGAACTTGGTCTGGAGCCCCCAAGCATCCTAGCAAACACATTGTCACTGGCTTTCTTCCCTCCCTCTTTTTTTTTTTTTTTGTTTCTTCAAGTGATGTACAAAAGCCCCTTCAAGTCACATAGAAAATGCTGTTTGGCTAATTGTGTAAGAGCCTATTAATATGTTTATAATAGGCTCTTCAACATGTTTGCTGCTTTACACTTTTGAAAGCACTTCCAAACAAATTTGGAATGGTTTTGGGATCCCTGTTAGGTAGGTTGGAGGGCATTTCATTTCATACACGGGGCAGCTGAGGCTCAAAGGCCGTGAAACGAGAGAGCGGTAGAAGTGAGTCTCGCTCTCGACCTCCTGACTGTTGGGCATGTGCGCCACCTCACACACATGTATGCTCTCTTTTTGGAGTCTTCCTTTTGGATTCCGAGAGAATCAACTTGGGATTTTAATTGGGTGAACTGAGGTGGTGAGGACAAGGCCTACTCCTGTCCTCTTACATGAGCTTTTTAATAATGCTGAAGATGAAGATGATGATGACAAATCACCTACAAGATGTGCCCATTCGGAAGCCTCTCATGTAGTTCCTGGAATTTCAACAGAATTCATTAAAAACCAACCTGACCCCCAGGTGACCTACGGTCTTCTACTATACCAATCATTCATCTACGGAAACGGAACTAAATTACTTGTACCTGGAAGAAAGCCTTTTGCAAAACAAAGAGTGTACACACACTCTCACCTGAGCCCAGCAGTTACACGCAGCAGCAGTGGTTATTATAAATGGCCATATTCCTGCAGCAACCCTGGAGAAAGAATGAAAGAAAATTGTGCAACCAATTTAATGAGGTGTGTGTGTAAGAGAGATGGTTAGCAATTTGCCTTTAACAATCTTATTATACGGCAAGAGGCTCTGAGGGGAAAGAGAGAGAGAGAAAGAGACCGGGAGTCAATGCTCTATTTTGGAACAATCCTCGAGAGAAAGGAGATAAAGACCAAAAGAATTCACTGAGCAAATGTTTTCTCTTTGGCAACAAATGCTCGCAGAACCACTAGGCAATGGGAACTGAGAAGGGCCATAAATCTAGATTTAACAAAGGTTTCACCCCAGCGGTAATGGAGTTAGAGGGTGAAAGGTTGCATCTTGTTCAACCCTCTCTGAAATCATTTTCTATAATACTGGAAAGTAATTTTGTGGCATTTCTGGAAGTTCAATTGAATGAAAAGAAATCTTATTTGGTACTTGAGCCGCTGTTACCAAAGTGTGTACGTAGGAGACCACCCGAGTATCCAGTGAAGTTCAAGTGCAAGGACTGAAGCCATTTTAATTGCAACCTCGAGTGCCTCCAGATCTGTGAGTGCTTGAACTCCCAGTGACGTGACACAGTGTGGAGGGGTATTTAATTGGGCTCTTCTGAAAGGGGAGCCCCTTTTAATAGGGACCACATCTTGAGCTCGTGTTTTGAAGGCATTCCGCCCAAGAGTTGCCCTGATGTATTTTCCTCTGCTTCTTTGGTTGCATTTGGGTTTATAAAATTCTAATCAGTCATTAAATTAGCTAATTCAGAAACGAACCACTTATTGAGCAACTATTACATCCCTGGCCTTATTTGAGATTCAGTGAGGTTTAGAAAAATGTTTATAACAGTCTCCATTAGCCCAGACTCTTTGGTTCCTAGTAAGAGAAAGATATCCAGTGGAAGCATTAATTAATTAATGATGAGTTAATTCAGGAGATTTCTCCTACTTCCCAATCCATAATCATCATTGCAATCCAATTCTAACAACAATACTGTAATTCATGAAAGCCAAGTAATCATCTGTTGTAAAAAGCACCATTATTTCACGTACCGACTTGCATAAAGAAAAAAGTATCCAGGATAGAACGGCTAATAGGAGACCCTACGAAAAGGCAGAACACCATGGACTGCTCACTGACTGAAAGGGCAAAGCAAGATTCTCTGGAACGGCCGGCCAGGAATCCTGCGTGTCTCGGCGCTACGCCTCTACAGGGGGAAGAAAACCCAGATTTCTCTCAGAATTTGAGCTGCAAGCTGGTACTCACACAGGTCTGAGGAGTACCAATGATACAGAAATTAATTTCTGGTGGGCTCAGATAACTCTGAGGGGCGGAAACACATTCTCTCTGGAAAAATTCAGACTTCGGTTCAGGCCCAGAGATTATATGAACCCATTGATTATGTGACACATTTTGACTTCAGGGATGTTAAAATGTGAGAATAATGTGCATCTAAGAATTGATGAAGAATGGTAATAATAATGATTTTTATGACTAACATATTAACATAATTTTATATAATTATTATTATTTGTCTTTTCTGTGGACAGAATGTTTTCAACCTTTTGTCAAGTGTAAAGGCAAGCATTTTAAAAATCTTGCTATTTTTATTGATCTGTAATAAGCAGGATTGCTTTGCATACTCAGTTCCCAGAAAATTCCACAGTCTCTCAAATTGCCCACCGAGGACTCCTCCGTAAAGAAATAAGGGGACCCTAACTGAACCCAGCTCCAGCTGGCTGAAACGAAGGGAGTACACGTTTCATGTGCCTCCTGAAGTCTAGGGGTTGGGTCTGGCTGGATCTGGAGGCTCAGCTGTCCTCGTTGGGGCCCAGAATTCCTGACCCCTTGGTTTTGCTTTCTCCAGGTTGGATTCGGACTTGGGCTCCGCAGGAGACTCCCAGAACCTCCCGGTTCACATTATGTTTCCTCTTGGCAATCTCGCCAGAAATCGAGCTTCTCTTTTCCTCTGCCATCCACAATCTCAGAACTGAGCCCCACGGATTGGATGGATCACGCATCCATCGCTGGGGCAGAGTGAAGGTTTCGGGTCCCCTCAAGCCACAGGGACCGAGAGTGCAGAGAGGTGATTCTCAGCAAGGGTTTGGATGCTGTTGAAGATGAAAGTCATCGGCTGTGTGCTGAAACCAACAGATGTCCAGTCCGTGTCCTCTCCGTGCTTGAGGAAGTATAGCTTCTTTGTGGGCCTACCCATGATTACATAAAGGACAATTCAAGATGTAAAGTAGAACTCAAGGTGAGGGGAGAGTTGTGGCCAAGTTACGTGTGCCAAGTGCCATGAGAGGTACAAGTGTCAGAGCTTGAAGGGGGAAGAAGTGGTTGGGCTAGGGTAAGTGGGAACACTTCTTGGAAGAGTAGGAAAGATGGTGAAGGACAAGGGAAGAAGGAAGCAGAGGGGAAAGACAAGAACAATGGCCTTGGATAAGCCAGGAAGTGTTAGTATCCTAATTCTGGAAAATTGGTAGACTTTGTGTGTGCCTAGCATTCAGTAGACTTCTTAGCTGGTATTCAATGGTTATTTTTATTCCTGGCCAGAGGGCACACTTTCTCCTTAACCTGAGAACTTCCTCAGGAGGGAGAAGACTACTGGGATGAAAGGATTCTTGGGTCTGACTTTGGTCGCATCAAACCAGCCACGTTGCCTGAGTGAGGCGTTCACCTGCTGCTGCTGCCCCATCTGAAGATGGTAGTGGTTCACCTGCCACATCCGTCCGACGGGGTTGCGGTGAGGGCCCAAAGCAGCGCTCGTGAAGGTGTTTGGAAATGTGAAAATCTGATGCAAAATGCAAAGCGGTGTCTACGGCGTTCTGACTGGGGCTGGTCTAATTTGAATCGTATGCCCTGCTTCCTTCACCTTTTATTTTTTATCAGGACTGTTCTGTAGATTGTGAAACAGACAGTGGATTTTTGTGGGTTACTAGAAATATGAAAAATGAGGAGTGGGACTCCGATCCATGAATTGACAGCTTTTCTTCGAGCCAGTTTAAGGCAGACAGCGTATTTTTAGGCTGTAGTACTGCCCCCCCCCCCCGCACCCCCTGCATCCCCTCCCCACTTCATTCCTGCCTTCCTTACCTGCACCCATCTATCCATTCAGCCAGCCAGTCAGCTGGCCAGCCACCTGTTCATTGGATGTTTGTTAGTTGGACACACTATTTAGCATATAAGGAAAATGGAAATAAAGGCAATTCACTTGGAATCACATTCTGTGTTATTGCTAAATAATTGTTTTCAAAGGCTGAGAACACAATAAAAACGTAGGGCGTTATCTTAGTTTATGACTGTGAGGACTCTTGCAGGACCTCAAGGGCACCACTGCGAGCAGCGATTATTACTGCACTTAACAAAGGTCCAGGTACGCCAGGTAAGAGTTGTCATTGTGTGAGTGCGAACAGCCTCAGTTTCCTCATTGAGAAAATAACACAGCGCACTCATATCAGAAAGATGACTTTCCTGAACCTGAGAACCTAGCTTCGGGCTCTCCATTGGAGTGGGCACAAGAAGATGACTTCTTCCTTAGACCAAGTCCTTGGAGAAAGGATACAGTTTAAATAAATTTAAAATATCCCGATTTAAGCTGCATAGGATATGGATGGCATAACAACAAGATATCTTTTGCACTTACTACGGCCTGTCATAATTGAGGAAATTCACAGGACGGCAAGTATCCATAGAAATTGTCAAAATATGGCAACTTCCTAATGAAAGCCCTCCTGTTAGGGGAGAGGAGTGTTTAACTGGTACCATATGTTTTCCAGGGGGTACCTTTTTCCCCTGTTAATTCCCCCAGCCAGTTCTTATCTTTCGTGATGAAAAGGAAAGAAACATGGTTTTAAGGCGGGCCTAAATATTAAGCATTCCTTCCCCTGGTCCATCCTAATTCAGTTGTATGTAGATATTAGTTGATCTTTTTTTTTTTGTTGTTGTTATTTCTGCCACTTGGAATTTCTCCATTAATGGAGTCTCTGAAGACATTTTAGGAATGAATAATATTTTTTATCTAGCTGGAATATGCGCGGGATTCCCATCAAATCTGTCCTCATGTGACTCCGAGCAGACAGCCAGTAAGATTTCCTCTTTCAAGTCTCTGTCAGGGATAAGTACTTAGTTCTTCAGTAGGGCCTGGATGAAACCTGATAGTGGATGCTTTGCTCTGAAAGCAGAATGTGGCCCAGCTGTTCCGTGGTTATGAATTTTTTAGCGAGGCTGGGGCTGGCGGCTGAGCCAGCGTTGGCTGAGTTCGGGTATACGCTGGGGGTTTGATTATTTCAAGCAGGGGTTAGAAAAACCTGGCAGTGTTTTCTGGGTTTCCCCTCTGAGGTTTAGAGATTTGTTCAACTTTTGTTCAAAGCCAAGCTCAGAAAATGGAAAATGGGAGAAGTTAACTGAATCTAGAAACTCGAGAGCCGAACCAGCTCCGGGCAGCGCTCCTGTAAACAGCAGGAATGTGGGCCAGTACCACGCTCTCTGGGCGGGGAGAGCGTCGCTGCCCTGTGAGGCCCCTCTGAAAATCCTCCCTGCGGCGGACAGACCGCCATTGGGGGCCCTACACCTGGTAAAGGCCGACTTTCTCCGTCGGATCCCACTTCAGGTGCGCTGGGGGAAGGAGCAGGGAGAATGGGAGTTTGAGCCAAGGGACAGGGAGCCATGACTTAGTAGCTGAGAGAAAGTGGCCCTTCAAAATCCAAGTGACCCAGACAGTCTTGGGCACCACTTCGCCTTTTCTGTATTGTACCTCCGGGATAGGGCTGCTGAACTCTGGAGGCAATATTTTTATACCTTATTTCAATTTATTTACTCTAGCGAGTTTTCACACCAGGGCAAAGAAAAAGTACTCATTGGTCAGTTGTCACTATTGTTCACTGGGAATTAAGATAAATTCTTTCCACTGAGGGTGGGAGGTAGGGTGTCTGACATCGGGGTCGATGTGGAACAGAGCAGAGCGAAAATAACTTTTGTCTAAATCTATTTATGATTAGGGAATAATTAATCTGTTAGATGTTGTAGATGCTCAAAATAGACTATCCCCATTAACTGCCACCGCAGGCCTGACTGAGTCCGTTGGTCTCCATGCTTCTGAAGTTCTCCGCTCTGATCTGGGGGAGACTGAGCACATGCCGATGCCTGGAGCCCACGCCAGACCACGTGAATGGCGGCGGCGGGGGAGTGGGTACAAGGCCAGGGCACAGCTGTAGGGAGAGGGTTGTTCTTTTACTTGGATGGTCGGGAAAGGCCTTGCTGATGGCCTCACTGGGACATGAGGGCAGCGACGGGGGAGCCACATGCAGGGTGGTGGTGAGAGGATTCTAGGCAGCTTTGCACTCGCCCCACAACAGAACGATAGTTTCTGAAAGTGGGTGTGTATGGGGGGGGCCAGGAGGTGGGGGAGGCATAGTGGTGTTTATGTTCCTTCTAGCACACTGGTCTGGACAGACTGGGTTTCCTTTTATCCTCATTAATGTGGAGAGAACCCACTGGTTGGGAATAACCTACTGGTTAAAGAGAATCTGAATCTTTTGGCAATTATTAAATTAATATGAAACTAACTGAAGTTTAGTTTAGTTAAACATGGTGAGATTTCATAGGATCCAGCCATATAGATGTGTTTGAAAAGACAAAGAACATTGTTGGAGAGAACAAAACTACAGGGTTGTTGGTAGGGAAGGGGCAGTGCGGTCCCTTATTTGCTCGGCTTTGATCTGGGTATGGCGGAAGCCTGAGAAAGCAGCCCGTAGGCAGGTCGCGGTGATGCTTTTGAAGGTTACCAGTGGCACTGATGTACCCCAAGTGATGCTGCCTCCTTGCCCTACGCCTAATTAGGTAAGCAAGGCGCTCACGGTGGAGATCATTTCGTTTATTAGGTTTGAATGAAACCTGCGGGAATTGGTAAGATGTGATCTTAAATTAACATACTTCCTGCGGCACCTGTGATGTGGTATTATCAGAATTAATTAAACAGTTTGAAATCGCCGTCTCGGTCTCAGGCTGGGATAACCAGAAGCCTGAGAGCCTTGCATGCCTGGGCTGGGTCTCCGAACGCTCGATGGTGTCTTTTTCTCTTCCTCTCCCCACATCCTGACGGGTCTTACTGTGGAGCCTTTGAAGCTCCTGTAGCTGTGGTGGGGGATTCTGTGGGGATGCATATAAACAAGTAAACCAGTGTTGCTCAAATTTTAATACTTTTCTAAGTACTGCCTGGGCTGCCAAGGATTTTCTGAAGGGGTAGGTGGAAAGCCTCGGAGACCTGGCTTTGTTTTTCTCTCCTCTGAGGCTTCGATCAGTTTTCAGTTGTCTGGTGGAACAATAGGGGCTCATCTTCTGATGTCTCTTTCTCCCGCATCTGCTTGCAAAGGGCACTGCTACCCAGATGAAATGCACGTGTTGGAACATACAGTAAAATGCTGTATGTGTGCATGCGTATGAATTCGTATGCTGTTCTTTTCTGAGGTCATGTCAGTAACATGCAGGTTTAATCTGATCAACAAAGTTTGTTATTAAGGTTCTTTTGATTTGTAAGCTTGGTTTCCCTAATGTGAACAAGGCCTTCAGCATTGCCGGGCTTTGTGGCTAAAGTGCAGCTTTCATTGTGGGAAGGTGTTTGTCATGAAAAATGTCTGTCTAAACCTGATGAGTCTGATGGATTTCAGCAAGCAAGGAAAGGACTGGGGCACGGGCCACAGACCTTTAGACAGTAGTGTGGTGTGCAGAGAGGGGCTGTTTTAGAGGCCCAAGGAGGGCTGGTTTTCTAGATTTGCCTGGCCCAGGAGCAGAGGGAAGTTGCCTGCTGCCCAGTCAGTTGGAGAAGCATCACAGGGGGAAGAGTGGGGTCTAGAAGGCAAGGTAACTGCTGGGAGTGCCACGTTGACACGGTGCCCCGGACCGTCTTCGAAACGTTGCTTGTTCACCAACCCCGCCTTTCTAAACAGACCCTCCCCGGGTAAGTTAATTTGTTTCTTCCTCTCTCTCCCTAATACTATCCACACTTCTAAGGTAGCTGTTTTCTCTTTGCCTGAGATTCTAGCATTGAATCTGCCGCAGTTTTTTGATTCGTTTGCCTGATGAGAGAGAGCCAAGTTACATTTTCCAAAAAGGAAAGCGGCTGAAGGAGGCAAGACAGGTCAGGAAGGAAGAAGGCAATTTACTCAGGATCGCTACCTGGCGGGAGTGGAACAGGCACACCCAGGCCTTCGGCTCTTTTTCCTCCACCACGCTGCCAGAAAACATCCAGAAGCAGAGCATAACTGAGAGCTTTTTGGGGGAGTGTTGCTCCCAGTCACCTGGCCCAAACGATATTTTATGGTAAGTTACTTTACTTTTGAAAGACTGAGGAAGAATTTGCTCGTGTGAATGATGAAAGAGAAGTTCGTTTTGTTCTGTGTGGCTTTGCCTGTTGAGGGCAGGACATTGCGACGTCTTCTAGTCACAGAGCAACCGAGCATTGGAGCTGACGCGGTGGCGTGTAAAGCACGCTTTTGTCTTCCGAAGTCCGTGGAGGCCATACATTGGCCCGCTGCATGCTTTTAAAGCTGCCCTCCCAGAGCCACTGGTCGAAGACCTCATTTACTTTTGTAACATTTCTGGGGCAGTGTATTCAGTTCCTTCTTTTCTCTTCCCTCCAAATGGACCAGGGCTGGGTCCCACTTTCTGAGGGTCCTGCCCGCTGTTTGCTACCAGGCGAAGTAGGGTCTGGCCGCCTGTGCTCAAATGTAACACAATAGTTGGTAGGGAAGGAAAGGCTTTTTCTTTATTAACAGGATGCTGAATTTGGGGGAGCTGCGTGCGCCCCTGCTCTAAGCCATTCTCTTCCACAACACACAGAAAAGGCCCCTTGTTCCACAAAAGACTGAACTCCAAATCCATGCCCAGAGACCCCCTCGTTCTTCCCTGCCCTTGTGGAGCCTCACGCTGCTGTGTGAACCGTCCCCGTCTCTCCAGCTCTGGGTTCTCTCTCTCTCTGAAGTGTGCACTGTGGGGCTGGCGTCCCCCTGTCGTGCTGCAGCTTCCTTCCTCTCCCAGGGCGGCCCCACGGTCAGATCACGCGGCTGGTTGGGTGAGGGGCTCTGTCCACAGGGCGTCCAAGGCTGCCCCTGCCCCCAGGCCAGCGACCACTCCTGGCCCGCATGTCTGTGCTGCTCTCCGAGTGAGAGAATGGGAGTGGTCCAGGACCCGTGTTTTGTAGCACTTTAAACCACGAGATCCATGAAGAAGAGACCTTTCCAGGTATTTTCTTTTCTTTTTTAAAAAAATTTTATTGTATTTTTTCCATTACCATTTAACCCCCTTCCACCCTCCTCCCCCTGCAATCACCACACTGTTGCTCAGGCCCATGAGTCCTTTTTCCTTTTTGTTCAATCCCTCCACCCCCTCACCTCCCCCACCAACAGCTGTGAGCCTGCTCTTTATCTGTGAGTCTGTCTCTGTTTTGCTTGTTAGCTCAGTTTGTTCATTAGATTCCACATATGAGTGAAATTGTATGGTATTTGTCTTTCTCTGACTGGCTTATTTCACTTAGCATAATGTTCTCCAGGTCCATCCGTGCTGTTGCAAAGGGTAAAATTTCCTCCTTTTTATGACTAAGTAGTATTCCATTGTATAAATGTCCCATAGTTGTTTTATCCACTCATCTACTGATGGACACTTGGGCTGCTTCTGTATCTTGGCAATTTCTATATATTTTCAAAATGAATTCACAGCCCCCCAACTGACAACCATTTCATTTGCATATTGAGCACCTACTGTATGTCAGGCACTCTGATAGTTTCAGGTTGTTTGAAAACAGTCCACGAAGGGGAACAAGTTATATGCAGTCAAACCCATGCTGTGCTCCTATGAGTTTACACCATATGATCTCACCTATAAGTGGAACCTAATCAACAAGACAAGCGAGCAAAATAGAACCAGAGACCTTGAAATAATGAACAAACTGACAGTAACCAGAGGGGGGTAGGGAGGGGGATAGTGGGGGAGACAAGGAGAAGGGTTGTCAAGAAACGTGTATAGAGGACCCATGGACAAAGCCGAAGAGGGGGAGGATTGAGGGTGGGGGAAGTGGTGGTGGCAAAGTGAAGACAACTGTACTTGAACAATAATAAAAAATAATAGAATTATAGAGCTAGAAGGTGACTTAGAAATATTCTGTGCAGTCTTTCCTTTCACAGATGTAGAAACAGGCCCAGAGATGAGAGTCACAGCAGGGAGGCAGGGCCGGGTCTGGAACCAGGCTTCACGCGTGAATCGGGTCATTGCTGTCTCTGTGCACATGTTGAAGGCGAGTTTTCCAGTCTGCTTCTGTTTTCTGTCTTAGTGCATGATGGGACCTGCTAATCTTGCACTTCTGTGGGAAAGAAATTCACCCCCAATTAAAAAAAAGACAACATATAAATGTAAATATTCATTTTATAAATATGCATATCAATTAAATATACATTTATTTTAAATACATGTGTTAATTATACACGTTACATCAGGTCACAATTAAGTCAACAGAAAGCGATGATTTGCATATAATCAAGCTTGTGTATTAATCAGTTGTCAATCTTGATGCTGTTTTTCTTCAGATGGCACCCTCCATGCATCCATATCAGGAGCAGACGTTGAAGCCAATGATCAACCCACTTATGTCAAAGTGTGCTTATGCACTGCTTGTCCTTCCTTTCTCTCCTTGGCCCCTCGGGGTCCCATTTTTAGGCCTTCGGGGAGCTCTGGGTAATCCTGCTTTTCTCTCAGCCTTCACTCCTAGGTGGGAGACCTTTTGAAGTAGAAATGTTTCTCTTTGCCTAGAGGCAGACGTCTCTGAAGTTTCCCATTGTGTTGTAAAGAGGTTTCTAGACAATGGAGGTTGTTTACTAGGTTAGCAGTGCCTCTTGGAAGGGTAACAGTTGTTATGATGAGTAAAAAAAAGTACCAGTTCGTGTCCCAGCTGTAAACAATCTTAGTAAAATTATTTAATGGAGAAATCCGTCACTTAACAGGTAAGGAAACCAAGGCCCAGAGAAGTGAAGAGTCTTCCACAGGAGTCCCCTCCAACCTTCAAGGCCTGTTGAGTTGCAAGTCCCCTGCTAGCGTCTCTGGCGTCTGTTGGCCCCGGCCGATCTGCTCTTCCCTGGCTTGCCTGCAGCGCTCGCTAAGGCGCAGCCTGCGTGGGAGGCTTGGTCTGGATATAGCTCGTTCTCCTTCATGGATTGTCTTCAAACCGTCTGGAACTGCCGGGGGGCCTGGCGCACAGTAGGTGCTCGGTGTGCGTAGAAATGAAATGGTTGTCAGCTGGGTGGTTGTGAACTCATTTGGAAAACGTAGGGAAATGTCTGTGCTTTGTGTGTATCATGGTTTAAAGCACTTAAGTGAGTTTGCGTCTCAGAAAAACAGAGAACTGTTGCTTGGGAGGGCGGAGGGGGCGGAGCTTAGCCCTGCAGCTTTACCAGCAGGCTGTGGCCTTCCCTCCTGCCTGGCCTGGTTCCACAGGTAATTAATCAAGAAGGACATCCTCTTTGTCCCTTGTCCTTTGGTCTGCGCTAGGAAAAACGTTATTTCAGCTCGAGAACTTGCGTTTGCTTAGCATTCTGTCTGCTGATACTGTTATGAGAGAGCAGGACAAGGTTTTTGTTTGTTTGTTTTTAAGTTTGATTTCTTGATTAATGAAAGTTAGACATGTCCCACTTTTATATTATTCTAGTGAAAATAGCCCACATTCGCCTGACCTGCTCTATTCTTAGATGAAATGTTTTTCATTAAGAAGCATCCCTTTTTAAAGGTATAATGTATAAGGAAGAACAAATATCTTATAAAACAATTGGGAAGATGGTAATTTTAATCCTCTAAAGCAATACTGCATGTACCTGGACAACACTACCTTTGCCATATGGGCAGTTGACAGGAAAAGTGGGTTGGCCCTTTGAAATAATTTATGGACCATTTACAATATGCCGGGTACTAAGCCAGGCGATACGATAGGTCAGACATGGGTTCTGTCCTCGAGAGCTTGTGGTCTGCTGAGAAAACTGAAACATGCTATCCGGAGGCCTTGGGAAGTGACTTGTGTTCGTTCATTTATTTAACATGTCTGTTTTGAGCACCTATTGTGAGGGATCCGGCAGTGGATCAGCCAGGTGGGGGCCCTGCTTTCCGGTTGCGTGCTTTGCAGAGGATTATCAATGGGAAACTGGGACCACAGGCCAAGATGGCAGCCTGAGTTCATACTTTGACCCATCCTCATACCATCATATGTAAACCATGAAAGACAAACCCGAAAAAGACACAGTTAATTTCAAAATGAAGGCAAACGATGTTGTATACCAGAGACAGAACGGCTACCGAGGGTGGTTTAAAGGGCTGAATGAAGCCCGTGCTGGGCTTCAGGCTGAGAAGCAAGCAGAGGTGGCTGAGGGTTTGGCTCCAACTCGACCAAAAGAGCGCAGCTGAAGGATGGGGAACTGGATCCACGTTTACCGCTGGTAGGACCACAGCTTAGATACAAGCCGAGGAGAGAGAGGGGGCTTAGAGTCTCAACACTAAGTAAATCGAACTGCTTTTCGGCTGGTTCCCTTAAATCGCTGAGGGGCAGGAATCTCAAACTGCTTTCGTTAAACCGAGCTCTGGCCTGTGGCTGTAGGAGGCCAGATACAGGAAAACACAGAAAGGGATGAAGTCAGGAGGGGAGTGAGGCCAAAGTAATTACAAATAGCCTCTCACTTACATAAGACTCAAAAGTTAAATTTTAAATCGCACCAAGAAACTGAAGGCCAAAGAAGATTGCCAACAAAGCTGAAAATCAGAAAATGAATTTATTAAAATAAAAGTAACTTTGTGTTGTAGCCAGAATAACTTTAAGTAAGTAATTTTAGAGAGCTCATATTAATTAGGAAAGAAATAATAGCCATAAAAAGAATAGGCAGAAACAAAGCCCTAAAGGCTGCATGTGAAAAGGAATAAATCCCAAAATTAGAAGTAAATCTTGGAAGTAAAACCGTCACCGTCAGAATAAGACCCTCAGCGGATGAGATAAGCTCTAGGTAAGACAGAGGATGGGAGAATTAGGGCTTCGGAAGTTGATACAGAGGTGGTTACCTAAAATGTAGCAAAGAGAAACAAGAAGTTAAGAAACTTTGAGAAAAAAAAAAGCAGAAGAGAGACATAAAAGGTGGATTTATAAGTTTAACATAACATCTGATCAGATTTCCAGAAGAATAAAATGGAAGAAAAGCTGGAGAAGCAATATTTGAAGAGATGATAGTTGATAATTTTCTGTACTGAACAGAGACAGGAGTACTCAGATCAAAATATACTCTCAAGAACTGAGCTGTATGAATAAATACACATCTAGGCACATCTTCTTCATTCTTTACAACATCAAGGATTTAAAGAATAGTTTAGAAACTACAAGGAAGAGAAGAAATATTAAATTTAAAAAAAGGATAATTAGACTAAAGGAGCATTTCTTGTCAGGAAAATTAGGTGCCAGAGGACACTGACTGAATTCAAACTGCTCAGGGAAAATATCTTTCTATTTATAATTTTATGTACAGCTAAAATGTCATTCAATGTGGGGAAAAAAAGCAAGGAAATTTCACACATATACCAAAGCTAAGAAAATCTGATACTCGTAGAACATTGAAGGTTGCACTTTGAGACAAAAAATACGCTAGAGGAAAGACATAGACTGGAAGAAACATTGATTAATACAGAGATCGATAAAATGTATTGGTTAATTTACTTAGCTATTGACTCAAAACCCTCATTTTGTGTGTGTGTGTCTGTGTGTGTGTGTGTGTGTATCTGTGCATCTGTATGTTGAAAACAGGTCACAGTAGAACTCGGGCAACATAAAGCTAAGGTCTATGTGTTTGGGAATGGGATAGAAATTTGTTAAAAATATTTTGTAGTTACACATGAGCTTAGAGTAAAACCGAATGAAACAAAACTGATACTCAGATATACGAAACCTAAGGTAAAGCCATATAGAAATATTGAAAGAGAGATGGGAAAGGTATGTACCAGGCAAATACTAACCAAAAGAAATCTTGGATAGCTGTATCAATAACGAAGTAGAATTTAAGAAAAAGGCACTAATGGGTGTAATTATGAAAACTGCAGAATGATAAAATGAATAAACACCAAAAAATCATAGTAGTCATGAATTTGTATTACTGAACAATGTGGTCTCATGATACAAGAGGCAAAAGTTAAAGAAATATGAGGGAAATTGGACCTGTAGTTATTGTAGGAGATAATCTACACATTTTATCACATATCTATCTATTGTGTACATAATATTAACATGAATATAAAAAGTTTGAACAGCAAATTGTGTCCAAACAGAGAATGTGCATTATTTTCAAGTCGTTTCAAGCATTTACAAAAGTTGCTGTGTGCTAAAACAAAACAAAAACGTGCTCATAGAAATGGAACCCAGCTGATGGCTGACAGGCGGGAGGGACTTGGAGGGCTGGGTAAAGGGATTAAGAAGTACAGACTGGTATTCAGAATAGTGACAGGGCTGTCAACCACAGCACAGGAAACAGAGTCAATAATTGTAATAGCTGTGATGCCAGGTAGGTACCAGAATTATTGGAGAAAGCACTTTGTAAATTATGTAAATGCCTAACCACTATGCTGTCTACCTGAAACTAATGTAAATAACATTGAATGTTAAGTGCAATTGAAAAATAAATAAAAAATCAAGTATGTACTATATTCCTAAGTAACTCAACAAATTTCAATGAGTTATTATCAGATTATGTTCTCTTTTCTCAAGATTAAATTAGAAATTATATAGCAAAAATGGCAACAATGAAACTCTGTCTTAATAACTCATATTTCAAACAGACAATTTTAAAGCCAGGAGTAATACATATGAAGGACAAGGATAGTACTACATGTGACATTTGTGGGCCACAGAAATATTTGTATATAGAGATGAATTTAGAGTTTTCAAAACATTACTTAGCTGACCGAGAAGCACTGCACTGAAAATACGTGAGATAAGTGTTGATACAGAACAACAGAGGAAACCTAAAGACAATGGTGTGAGCGATGTACTAAAGATAAGAACATAAATTGATGAGATAGGAAATAAAAGAGATCATCAACAAAATCAAATGATTTATTTCGTGCTAGGACTGAAGCCCAATGGTACTTACAAACTTCTGTCAGGCCTCTGCTAAAAAAAAAAAAAAATGAAAGGTAAACGTATAGGTGGAGAATAAAAACAACTATTACTACAGATATAGTAGAGATTTAAGATAGAAGAATACTGTGAACAACTTATGACAGTGAATTATAGACTTGGAAAAAATGGATAATTTTTAGAGAAGTGTAAATGAAAATTTGTATTTTAAAAAGCCCAAATAAATCAGTAACTATTGTGAGTATTGCTTCTGAACAGGTGTAGACCCAAACGGTTTCAGAGGCAAACTTTAGCTTATCTCTAAGAACTGGATGATCTTTACCTTACATGGGTGATGCTATGAAAACGGGGAATGCTGTTGAATGCGTTTGGAGGTCATTGCTGGCAACAGATGGACAAGGACATAATAAAATGGGAGAGTTGCAGACCATTCTTTCAAAGAATATAGAAACATTTTTTTTTCCAAATGAATTTAACAATCTTTAAGAAATGGTGCATCTTGACTAAGGTTTATATTTGATATGAAAATAATCATCGTGAGATTTATTACTGTAAGATTCTATTTTTATTTTTTTATTTTTTAAAAAATTATATTTTATTGATTATGCTATTACAGTTGTCCCATTTCCCCCCATCGTTCCCCTCTACCCTGCACACCCCCTCCCACCCACATTCCCCACTTTAGTTCATGTCCATGTGTCATAAGTTCTTTAGCTTCTACATTTCCCACACTATTCTTGCCCTCCCCTTGTCTATTTTCTACCCACCGCCAATGCTACTTATTCTCTGTACCTTTTCCCCCTCTCTCCTCCTCCCACTCCCCTGTTGCTACCCCTCCAGGTGATCTCCATTTCTGTGTTCCTGCTCCTGGTCTAGCTGTTTGCTTAGCTTGCTTTTGTTTTAGGTGTGGTGGTTAATATCTGTGAGTTTGCTATCTTTTTACTGTCCTATTTTTGATCTTCTTTTTCTTAGATAAGTCCCTTTAACATTTCATATAATAAGGGCTTGGTGATGATGAACTCCTTTAACTTGACCTTATCTGAGAAGCGCTTTATCTTCCCTTCCATTCTAAATGTCAGCTTTGCTGGATAGAGCAATCTTGGATGTAGGTCCTTGCCTTTCATGACTTGGAATACTTCTTTCTAGCCCCTTCTTGCCTGGAAGGTCTCTTTTGAGAAATCAGCTGACAGTCTGATGGGAACTCCTTTGTAGGTGACTGTCCCCTTATCCCTTGCTGCTTCTAGAATTCTCTCCTTCATTTTCATCTTGGCTAATGTAATGATGATGTGCCTTGGTGTGTTCCTCCTTGGGTCCACCTTCTTTGGGACTCTCTGAGCTTCCTGGACTTCCTGG